>JAJOOS010004571.1:0-30900 GCA_029582725.1 Solanum chiquidenum
GTTTGACGAGCTTTATAATGCCTATCACTACATGAGCAAGCTCTTCATTCTAAAATGTATTTATGATTTATGTTTGTCGGGTTCAAGAAGGTTCTTTATCTATAAAATATAGACGACTATTTTCTATTGAATACTAAAGAAAAAAGGGAATTGAGGTTTGACGAGCTTTATAATGCCTATCACTACATGAGCAAGCTCTTCATTCTAAAATGTATTTATGATTTATGTTTGTCGGGTTCAAGAAGGTTCTTTATCTATAAAATATAGACGACTATTTTCTATTGAATACTAAAGAAAAAAGGGAATTGAGGTTTGACGAGCTTTATAATGCCTATCACTACATGAGCAAGCTCTTCATTCTAAAATGTATTTATGATTTATGTTTGTCGGGTTCAAGAAGGTTCTTTATCTATAAAATATAGACGACTATTTTCTATTGAATACTAAAGAAAAAAGGGAATTGAGGTTTGACGAGCTTTATAATGCCTATCACTACATGAGCAAGCTCTTCATTCTAAAATGTATTTATGATTTATGTTTGTCGGGTTCAAGAAGGTTCTTTATCTATAAAATATAGACGACTATTTTCTATTGAATACTAAAGAAAAAAGGGAATTGAGGTTTGACGAGCTTTATAATGCCTATCACTACATGAGCAAGCTCTTCATTCTAAAATGTATTTATGATTTATGTTTGTCGGGTTCAAGAAGGTTCTTTACATTGAAACTATAGTTTTTAAAAATTATAGATTAAAATCTAATATTTATTTAAATTGTCATATGTCTCAGCATCAAAAGTAATTAATGAATTTAGATAAGTTTGCATCTGTCTATGTCCTCAGGTCTACTCTATAGTCCATGAATTAAGAAAAAAAGTTATTCGCACTTTGCGTTCACATTAAATCAATGATAACATGATACACGATTCTCATCCGCTATCTACACTTCCACCACTTAATTACATATGATTTGTCAATATTTTTTTGCTCATCAATTTATTAGCGCACCTAATTACTGTAATATTTTTAATAAACAAGTGTGGTTTAATATGAAAATTGAGTGTAATTTTTTAATATTTTTTTTGGACCGCATCCATCAATAAATGCCTAGTTGCTTTTTATTTATTTATTTAGATTTATAAAATAAAATAAATGACTAAAAACTATTTACCTCAATTTTATTAGTATATACATTTCTCAAAGAAAATGAAAGAAAAAACATGAATAAGGCTATTAATTTTTTATACACTACAATTTATATGACTTGTACACTTTTTTTCCTCTTTAGATTATGATTTGCTAAACACATGGGATCCTCCAAAATTAAGATTGATAGCCCTAAAAAATACTCAACTTGAAGTACTATACTACATACTCTTAAATATTCCAACTAGATATACTTCCCCAAATTGCTATATTTTAAAACCATATTTCTAGTATTTATTAATACTTAAATTTCCTCAAGTGGGGGAAGTGTGATATTATTGACATCTTACAATATTTTACTAATTATAAGTTGAATAGACTTTTGGCCTATATCATTTTTTATGCTCTTTTTTGAAGGGCCTATAAGTAAATAGGAAAGGGACCCATTGTAGAATCATGATATATAAATATGTAATTCTGATACAATGTGGTTAATAAGAAATAATTTACATTATAGATAATCACCACTACCAGGCAGTCTACAAACACTTGCAAATTTCAGCCTTACACTCTCACGTTTTTTACCAAGTAAAGAAATACACAACTTTATTTTTAGGCAGCAAACCAAAGTAATGGACACAACACTTTACAGGAACTCTTCCCAACCTTTATTAACATCAAAATCAATACAAAGAAAGGCTTCACGAATTTATCTAAGGTCAGAACATTTCTCATTTGCCTTAAGACGAAATTTCCACCTTTTTAAAATTTTTGCACAAGGCAGTTACGACAGTTACATTTGACATGTGTCCAACATTTGTCATTACAGAATTCAAACTAAGTCTCAACAGCTATAATTCTAAGAGACAGAATATATTTCGAATTCAAATATATTTTATGCCTTAACCGAAATTACAACATTCTAACACTTAGAATATTTCAGCCTACTTTCAACACTTAGAATATTTCGGCCTACTTCCAACACTTAGAATATTTCAGCTAGCTTCCCACACTAAGAATATTTCAGCCTGCTTCCAACACTTAGTTTTATTTCAGCAACTCTTGTAAATGCCTTTGCCTTGCCATCGTCAAGTTTCACAGTCTTGCCTTGTCAAGCCAACACACTGTCTTGTCTTGCCGACGACTCTGCCCACACGTAAGTCTTGTACGTCCAAGCTGCCTTGCCAACACCCAAGCACCTTGAACCTTTGTTGCACTGTTTTGCCCACATACATGTCAAGACCAATGCCCAAATTCTTGCCATCCCCGCAGGTCATAGACTACGGGTCTAACATACCACCCGCACCACTTGAACTCTATGTCCTCATCGAGACTATTTTGATATAGTCATCGATTTTGTCATCAAACTGCCATAAGTCCTTAGCTTTCTCCCACATCAGCCACACTCTTGCCTTTCCAATGTATCAAGAACTCAATCTTCGTGTTCTTCTTACTTGTGCCCGTAACCTGATGATCAAGGATCTTCTCAATCTCAGCATCAAACTATGTAGGTATAGATGAAGGATCCCTCTTTGACTTGTTCATGTCTGGATCATCTGTATCTACAAAATAAGGTTTCAAGAAACTCACATAGAAAGTGGGATGAATCTTTAAACTTTCTGGCAGGTTCAATCTACTTCGCCCACTCTTTTAATCACTTCAAATGGGCCATCGTATTTAGGAATCAAACTCCGATGTCTAGTCTTACTTACAATATGTTTCCAGATTTGAGGAGTAAGTTTCAGCAACACTTTGTCACCTACACTGAACTCTAATGAGCGACGATGTTGATCAGCATACTTCTTCATGCGTCACTGAGCCTTGCGCAGGCCGTCTTGTGCCTCAGAAAATATTTCAAGCATGTCACTTGCAACCCTGTACACTGCTGGACATTTCCTCTGGTTCTTGGTCTTAGCAACATCTAATGGTGTCATAGGTTGCTTCCCTAAAACAATTTTGAAAAGGCTCGTCTCTGTTGCAAACGACTTGTGCAGATTGTAGCAAAACTGTGCAGTGTCTAGCAAAGCAACCAGTTCCGTTGACTTGCTGTTACATAGTGCCTCAAGTATTCCTCTAGCAAATGATTAATCCTTCCGTTTGTCCATCTGTTTATGGGTGATTTGCAATAGAGAATTTCAACTCGATTCCCATCATATTGAACAAAGCTGTCCAAAACCTATCTGTGAACCTTGTATCCGTATCACTCACAATATCAACTGGAACACCAAAGTACTTAACCACATACTTATAAAACAATTCAACAGCAATCTCAGATGAATACAAGTTAGGTGCAGCAATAAAAATGGAATATTTTGAAAATCTATATACCACAACCATAATATATGCCATGTCATCTACCTTAGGAAAACTATAAATGAAATCCATGCTTACCGACAAACAAGGCCTTTCAAGAATAGGCAAGGGCTGCAACAAACCAGCTTCCTTTTTATGTTCAATCTTGATCACTTGACAAACATGGCAAGTCTTCACGTATGCCTCTATATCATCTTCCATCTTTGGCCAGAAATAAACACGGAACAATAAGCTAACATCCTTTCAAAACCCGGATGATCAGCCCAAGTAGTATCATGCGCTTCCTTCATCAAGTCTTTGCGCAGTCCACCACCATTTTGTACAACGATTCTCTCCGCTTTAAAATGAAGCATATTTTCCTCAATCCAATATTGTCTCATAGTCCCATATTGCACTTGACCCATTAATTTCATATATAACTAGTCATTCAAAGCACACAACCTGATCCTATCAAGAAAATCAGTCTTAAGTTTTGAAATAGAATACACAGCAACAAATACCTCTTTTCGACTCAACGCATCAACGACTTGGTTGTGTTTTCCCAGCTTATGTTCCCACATGAAGTCATACTCAACTAGAAATTCATGTCACCTTGCCTGTTTTGGACTTAACTTTTTATGCGTCTTGAAGAATGTATTAGTAACATTGTCAGTCCGCACCACAAAGCAAGTTCCAAGCAAATAAACTCTCCAAACCTGCAAACAATGTACAACAACAACCATCTCTTTTTCATGAGTCGAATACCTTTATTCTGCATCATTCAATTTTTGACTTTTAAAGGCCATATGATGACTTTCCTGCACTAACACACCCCCAATAGCTTTATCAGACACATCAATATGTACTTCAAATGGCAACTCAAAATCAGGCAATATGAGTATAGGTTCAATAGCTCCCTTCAAATTTTGAAAAGCTTTTTCACATCGTACATACCACATCCACTTATTATCTTTCTTTAAAATATCAGTCAAAGCCGCTGCCCTTTTTGAATAACCAGCAATAAACTTCTTATAATAGTTAGCCAACCCAAGAAATGACCTCAAATTCTTTACGTTGCGTGGTGCTTGCTAGTTAACAATGGCCTGCACTTTCTTAGGATCCATTCGAACTTGGTTTTTACTAACAAGATGCCCCAAAAACTTAATTTTCAGTTGAGCAAATTCACACTTTTCCATCTTAACATAAAACGTATATTTCCTTAATTGAGACAGAACCATACTTAAGTGATTAATATGTTCATCCAATGTTCGACTATAAATTACAATAACATCAAGATATACAACCACGAAATCATCAAGATAGTCAAACAGTACATCATTCATTAAGTTGCAAAAGGTAGCTGGAGCATTGGTTAGCCCAAATGGCATTACAGGGAATTCATATGAACCATATCTAGTTACACATGTAGTCTTAGGCTCATCGCACTCATGCCTTGCTCAACCTGTCCATCAAATTATGCACCAATCGAATCGAATACTTATTCTTCGCAGTTGCCTTATTCAGCGCCCTGTAATCCACACACTTTCATCCTGCTTCTTTTGAAATAAAATAGGTGCACCATAGGGAGCCTTAGATGGTTGAATTAGTCCAACATCCAATAGATCATACAATTGTTTACGTAATTCAGCCAACTCCTTTAGAGCCATACGGTAAGGAGCTTGTGCAAGAGCAATCATACCTGGCAGCAACTCAATTTTGTGATCGATATCCCTCCTTGGCGGCAACTTATTTGGCAATTCAAGCGACATCACATCGGCATATTGTTTAAGTAATTCAACCACACAATCAGGCACTTCTACCGTGACATCAGGCTTCAATTCGACTAAGGCAACAAGTATGGTCTCATCACCCTTCTTTAAGCCTTTATCGATTGACATAGCAGACAACAACATTCCTTTGTCTTTCTTCTTTGCAAATTTATTAACTTTTCCGAATGGATAAACACCCTTAAGAAATCCAACACTGCCTTCATTCATGATCATCATCCCACCTAAGTGAGGAAACGGGACAAACTAAAATTTTCTCAGAAAATCGATCCCATGTATGATTTCAAATTCTCCTAGCGGCATCACCATCAAATTATATTTTCCCACCAAACTTCTAGTCGACATAGACACCCCATAAGTTCCAGTTGATATTATGAGTGATAGGGATACAGGCAGGTTTTGGACAACTTTGTTCAATATGATGGGAACCGAGTTGAAATTAATACTGCAAATCACCCACAAATAGATGGACAAATGGAAAGGATTAATCATTTGCTAGAGGAATACTTGAGGCACTATATAACAACAAGTCAACGGAACTGGGTTGCTTTGCTAGACATTGCGCAATTTTGCTACAATCTGCACAAGTTGTCTGCAACAGAGATGAGCCCTTTCGAAATTGTTTTAGCCAAGCAGTCTATGACACCTTCACAATTGTAAAAGTGATGAAGTTTTAAATTTAGTTTGTCAAAATAGACAAGTAAAAACATACATGAATGAATAAGAATTGAAAAGAGGACTAAGGTATACTCTGATTTATTTTGTAATAATGAGAAGAATAAAGAACATAGAACCGAACTTGAAATCTGCAATATGAAGCGTTTATGTTTCTCGTAACATTTACGTTTTAATTAATTGAGATGTAATTATGACGTTAACATAAATATCCTTCGTATTTGGCTCATGCTATGCACATGCTATTTCGAGCAATGTTCAATTCCTTTCTAGCTTAATAATTCATCAAATACTATCAAGATATTATCACGTGTCCTAATGTATGTTGCTATTCCTTTTTATCTTGAGATGCGGAGTCTAATTTCTCATCATTTTACATTTTACAATGACAATTTGCATTACCATCAAGTAAAATATTTTATCCATTCATTCTTTACGCATTAGACCATTTAAATGTTTTGGCAGATATGCACTTAGAGCTAGGGTTGTTCATCGTTACGGTTAAAAAAACAAATTGAATCGTAATTCGAACCAAACTAATTAAAAAACTGATATATGGTTTGGTTTGGTAGGTTTGGGTTTAAATTTTGAAAATCGATACTATAAAAAATGATACTATTTGGTAGTTCTTCATTTATTTTTTCTTTTAGTCCTTTTCTTTTTTACAGGAAAACACAAACAATAGGCTCAATTTATTGACTATGTATCATATGTTTGTTATGTATCTGCAGTACTATTTTATAACTAAATCATTGTTTATCATATTCATAATTTTTTTTTGGTATATGATACATAGCTATGTCAAATTATACAAGCATGATGCATAAATACTAATTTATACTATATGTATCGATCTCAAACCAAACAACTTATGGGCAACAATTACATGTTTAATGTATCCCGTACAATACTTATCAATTTAAACGATATATATATATATATATATATAGTAATGTATCATGCACTATTTTTTAGATATGATAGTGTAAATTCAAATTTATACTAAATGTATCAATTACATAGCAACTACCACACGGTAATGCATCGATCTCAAATCTAACATCTTATGGGCAACAATAACTTATTTAATGTGTGTAGTATAAATACAATACTTATCAATTTAAACGAGATACATAAATAGTAATGTATCATGCACTAATTTTTTAGATATGATGCGTAAATTCGAATTTATACTAAATGTATCAATTACATAGCAACTACCATATAGTAATGTATCGATCTCAAATCTAACATCTTATGGGCAACAATCATTTATTTAATGTATCTAGTATAAATACAATACTTATCCGTTTAAACAAGATACATAAGTAGTAAAATGCTAAGTAGTAAAGATATTCATGATGTATCTTCTCAAATTTTACGACAATTTTGAATCAAAATTGAAAGGATCTTCAATAAACTAGGAGAATAATTTTGAATCCCAAAATTTTCAACAATTTTGAATCAAAATTGAAAGGATCTTCGATGAACTAGGAGAAGAAATAATCTTGAATCTCAATTTTTTTGACAATCTTGAATCAAAATTGAAAGGATCTTCCATGAACTTGAAGATTCAAAAGAAAATCGTTTGTCTAACAACAATTCCATCACTTTTGTATCATTCATAACTCACCTCGCTTACCCAAAATTTCGACAAGTTTTTGAATTGAATGGTCTCTTCGTTGAACGGGGGGAGCAATTTGAAATTTTGTATTTCTTCATTTGGTTAGGGTTTGCCTCTCTATGATTGACAGTAAGAAGAAACATAAGCGTAATTTATGTGATTTAATTAATTTTCAAATTTTACCATTTTTAGCACAACATAAAGATTATTCTTGTATTAGAATTAATGTATCCAGAGGGCGAATTAGTGTATCTGGATGGTGACTTATGTATCCTGAAGGTATAAATTTTAAAGGATTATTGTAATTAGAAAAAGAGTAGCGATATGATATAATTTACTCTTTACATAATGAGATTTATGTAAGTTATATTTTTAATTAACTTAAGTCTAACTTTACCATTTCTTAAGCCAACACTTAAATTTTAGCCCAGCTATTACAATCCTAAGTCCAAGTTCATCAAAATCCATTACTTTAGTCTTTACCTACCCTACCTCACATAAGATAGTCACACTTTCTCTTAGTTGAATCACTTTGTTCGTGTAAAAATAACTCTAGCATTGCTTAATTGTTTAATTGAATCGACAATAACTTTCCTATGGATTGTTCATGTATAGGTGTTTGCGTCTATCGAGATACATATGTCCTCAATTATTTTTTTACTTTTCAAACCGAAAAAACCAAACCAAACCAAACCAACAATCACTTTTTTCGTTTGGTTTTAGAAACTTTAAAAATTGGTTAGATTGGTTTGATTTTGATTTTAATCAATAACCGAATCACGAACACTCCTACTCGGAGCTATGCACAGTTGGTTAACATTTTAACAAAATGGTTATTTCTTAAAAATAAAATAAAAAAGTAACCAGTAAATACTATTTTTATTTAAGGAAAATCAAGTAATCAACTAATCGGGTCGGGTAACAGTTCGGCTCATATTGAAACGGGTGGAATCCCCAATCATAAATATCAAAGCGAGGGAATTCCAAAAGACGAGAGGCGGCAAAATTTACCAAATTTGTTGAAACACATATAAACTCTGTATCTCTTCTCCGTCCCCAAACACTGAACAGTTTCATAATCCAAATCTACCATGGATATACTTCGAAATCTCTACATAGAGCTACGGACATTCAGCTTCTCATGATTGTTCTGAAGTTCTCCAGAGCGTTGTTGATTTAGATTGATGTTTCAACTTGAATATGCAGCATCGGTTATGACTATTTAAGATCTCTTTCATTGATGCTTTTGAGGTGATTTATGTGCTTATTGTAGTGGAATTGAAGTTTATTTGAATTTATAACATTGATTATGAGATCTCTCTCCCTGTGCTATTGATTATGAGTACATGAGATCTCTCTGTGATTGAGATAGTAATTACTTGAAAACATGAAAATAGATAATTTTGAGGTGATTGATGTGCTAATTGTAGTCAAAATGAAGTTTGAATTCACAGCATTGATTATGAGCACATGAGATCTCTGTCACTGAGTGTTTGTTAAGTTATTATTTGAGAATATGAAAATAGCTGCAGTTGAGGTTACTGATGTGCAAATTGTAGTCGAAACGAAGTATATTTGAATTTATAGCATGATAAAGAGTACATGAGATCTCTCTGTCATTGAGATATTTGTTAAGTAATTATTTGAAAACTTGAGAATAGATGCTTTTGAGGTGACTGATGTGCAAGTCAAAATGAAGTTTGTTTGAATTTACAGCATTGATTATGAGTACATGAGATCTATCTGTCATTGAGATATTTGTTAGGTGATAATTTGAAAACACATAATTGATGCTTTTGAGGTGTTTGATGTGCTAATTGTAGTCGAAATGTAAGTTCATTTGAATTTACAACATTGATTACGAGTACATTAAATCTCTCTGTGATTGAGATATATTGTTGGTAATTACTTGGAAACATGAAAAATAGATGCAGCTGAGGGGATTAATGTGCAAATTGTAGTCGAAATGAAGTTTAATTGAATTTATAGCATGATAATGAGTACATGAAATTTCTGTCATTGAGATATTTGTTAGGTAATTACTTTGAAACATGTAAAATAGATGCAGTTGAGGTGATTGGTGTGCAAATTGTATTCGCAATGAAGTTCTTTTGAATTTGTAGCATTGATTATGTGTACATGGTATCTCCCTGTCATTGAGGTATTTGTTAAGTGATTGTTTGAAAACATGAAAATAGATGTTTTTGAGGTGATTGACATGTGAATTGTAGTCGAAATGAAGTTTATTTGAATTTATAGCACTGATTATTAGTACATGAGATCTCTCTGTGATTGGTATACCTGTTAAGTAATTACTTGAAAACATGAAAATAGATGCCTTCTGAGGTGATTTACGTGCATGGTAGGTGTAGTCAGATTGAAGTTGTAACACAGTGATATTAACATCGATGGCAATTTCTAGAGGAATCTGCAGTCGGCACCGGGATTTTGCAGTGATATACATGTTTCTTTGCGAGGTGAATATATATGCCTTTATGGTTGCTTTATTACTAGTTTGTAAACTTCAAATTAAAGTGTAAAGTGGTTATATGTTGATCGTGGTTTAAGATGAATATGAGTTATTCCGTTAGTTGGTTTCCTTATATATCTTGGTGTTAATGTGCTTTAGCTCGAAAAGAACGAGCTATATGAGTTTGTTTGCTTCTAAAATCTCTTCTTCATATGTTCTGTATGTCAAAAGCTACAGAAAGTTAATGACAGATCCATTGAGACGTCAAACTCAAGGTCTTTTGGCTCAAATATGAAATCAGATATATAGTTCAAAATCCACTCTCACTCAAAATTCTTCGTTCTAAAATTTCAATATGCTAATGCTACTGCACATGTTTATGCTCATCTTATTGCTAATGCCTATGTACAGGTTGAGAGATGTTCTCCATGTTCTTCCGATGACAGTTAATAAGGTTTTCTCAGCTTCAAACAAAGGTATGATGTAAGAACAAAACAGCTGTTAGGACTTTAAGTGTCTTTATGCATCTACTTTCAGTTGTGATTTTCAAAACTGTATGTCTAGCTAGTAGTTGCAAACAGCAGATGTATTTCCGTGATGTCTTGGCTGACTTATGAAGTATGAATAGGGTATTATTTCAAGCTAGTCTCTACCAGGGTGCTAGTATCATGAATAGAATGAATATATTTGTATATTCCTTGCTAGACCTGTTTTTTATATTTACCCTTGAGTCTTCCTTATGTTTAGTTGAGACAGCTCACATTATAACGTTGTTAACTTGTTCAAACTATTGCTACTTGATAACATGTTGGTGCAGCTCCCGCCTTTAACAAAAAAGGGTTTTATAGATATCAAGTTAACACTATTGCCACTTGATAACATGTTGGTGCATCTCCCGTCTTTAACAAAAAAGGGTTTTATAGATATTTTTGCATGCTCGTATATAAACCTGCTTTGCTTACGAGAAACCGTTCCTTTTACATATTACCACAAGATTTAGTTTTAATAATTGCCTCATGTTTTGTGCCGGGATGCCAAACTAGTTTTTGTAAGTTAGGAGCCAAGTGTACTGATTGCCATGGAAGAGTACCAATTTTTATTACTCTTTCTATCCTTTGAAGGGAAAATGAAAACTAACTAAATTTGAGATCTCACCGGGCTAAAAGAGCACTAGCCTGTTGAAGAATTCAATGATTGTTGGTAATAGAAATGACCACCCTAAGTATCAGCTACAAGTAATCGATTATCATCTCATTTACTCTCTTGCTACAACTTACTTACATGTTAGAGAATACCTATCTTCTTTCTTTTCTAAGGTTTAAAACATCATGGTACTGAATGTTGTTAGCTTGTTCAGCCCGGATGGCTGCCTTGCTGATTCAGTTGGACACTGTACCCTAGTTTTCATCTGGCTTTCCTTTTGTCCTAGTCAACTTGCTGGCTGGAAAGTGCAATCTTGCCATCAGTGGTCTTGGGGCCCGTAACTTCTTGTCAAAACCCCTCACACAAACAAATCCTGCGAAATACAGTTCTTTATCAGAAAACAAATAAAAGGTTTTGCAGTTAGGGATAACACTTTTTTCCCCTAGCTACATTAACGATTACTACTTCCTTATAATTTTGTTTTTATGATTTGCTCCGAAGAGTAAGGCAAAAAGGAAACTCGCTGACATGCTTGGTGCTTATGCCGGCTTAATTTGAGTCTTTTTGAATTTGCATAATGATGTAACATGCATGTTTTTCATTGATTTACTTAGTAGAAATGGATAAGAAGCTAAGACAAGCATTTGGACGTCTGGGAACCTGAGGTTTTCGATCTACATACCTCTCCAAAAGCAATGTTGGATACTTTCTGTGGTTAGGCCTGATTAACAGAGAACACACTTAATGTTATTTTACTCCCAAATCTTTTTAAAAAATAAATAAAGTTTCATCCTTTAGTTTTTTTACCTTTGAATATTGATGGTATAGAGGTTCCGAAGTAAACTGTCCGTCGTGGCAGATCCCATAGCCAATTTCTTGGGACTTCAATTGGCTTGAGGCTGGATTCATGGTCTGCAAACACCTGAGGAATAGCAAAAATGCTACTATTAAAACCTTATCAAATGCAAAAAATGCTTGCTTGAGTTAGAGGAAAAGTTGGTTGTATTCACCTCGTTAACCTGGAAGTATGTACCATTGAGCGGAAAGCTACCTCTCATAGCTGTTCTACATGGTATCTGTTAGAAAGTATATTCAGAAATGATCAGAATTATCATACCACTTTCCCATGACATACACTAAAACAGTTTGTTCTCCTCTTACCAGAATTGTCCCTCTCACAGTTTGAGCATGTGCTTCACGTATGCTGTTGCATGCAAAACATGTTTCATCATCACATAGTCTACCAGTTTCTTGGGAGTTGCACTGTCTTCCCGGTGGCTGAATAGAATCCGACGTTTCACCTGATATGGGTTTGGTACATAAGGGAGTATTAATCTATAGAGAGCCTGAGGAAAAGCTAACCTATTTAGCCAAATTACCCTCTACCACTGCAGCACATACTACTACTGAGATTGGAACCTGGGACTTACTCAGTCCAGCTTAGCTATGCAGAAGTGTTCCTTACAATCATGAGTTCTCTAATTAATCAGCTTACAGATAGGAACCGGTTACTTTGCATAGTTTAAAAGGGCTCCTTTTATGTGTTATATTACACTAACTGAAATCTTACCAGGTGTCCATATTGCCAGAAGATAGGAGGATGGATCATCTGGTTCTCTTTTCTCGAACTGCAACATGAAAAGATGTGATTATCAGGAGGATCAATTTAAATATAATCGTACATGCTGCTTATAAATGGATATAAAACTGATGTAGTATTTAACCAATCAAAAAAAGAAAAGAAAATCTGACCCCTTCAAGAAGAGGATGAGAATCTGGAAGTTCATATCTGTGGATGGAGAAACAATTGATATTAAGTAAAAACAAATTTAAGAGAATTTCATAGCCTAGGAAAAAATTGGCTACCCTACTGCATTGGGTGATCTATCAGAAGTTATTTGGAGCATCCACTTACACTTGATGTTCAGTTCTGAGCCGGCTTATATGCTTAAGTTTAGGTGTGGGAATTGAAGCAGCTGCTGGAGTTAAAGCTACTAAGGCTTTTGACATTTCGACCTGTTGAAGCTCCATATTGTTTTGCACAAAGTTCTTCACATTTTGAGTGAACTGCGCCATATTCAATTCAATTGTAGGAATTTCATCAGGATCTTCAAAGCAAACATCTTCAATGTCAATTTCAGGAGCTTCTTGCTCTGGCTCAGGTGAGGCAGGCTCTTCGACAATGGGCTGTGGTGTTGCTGGCACCTCAATAATAGGTGCGGAGTTGATCAATTTGGGATGCTCTAATGGTGTTTGATTAGCCTGGGGTAAGGGCAGCGGCTGTTGATTGAAGTTCTGGAATGAATTCTGGCCAGCTGCATTGTTCTCTGTTGCACTCACTATACTTTTCTCTTCTGGTGCTGGCAGGGCAAGCCTTGCGCTGAAAGAGAAATGTGTCAAGTATCATATATGAAAAAACAGTGCATTCAGTTTTAGACTAGGAAATTGCTAATCTAGTTATAATGCATTACTTGAATGTGCTAACAAGAAGAGTATTAGCTTAAATTTGAAAATGTAGGAGTTCTATCTTATACAAGAAGAGATCCGTGAATATTAAAGTTTCTGCCAGAGTTGCTTCATCACTGAGTGACTGACAGTTTGTCATACGCTTCATGGATGAGTTAAAATACTACCAGGTTAGCTTAAGTGCAAATTTTATGTTGTCTGAGTAAGAGTAAATAGATTTGTCAAATCTAGTTTCAGCAGCCACATTCTGGATATGATTCTTTGGATTAGGTGTAGAGAAGCTTGAGAAGAACTGATAAAGATAGACAAACAAGAGAGAACTAATTTCTTGCATGAAAGTATATAGAATAATAGGCAAACCTTGCAAAAGCACTTGCGAAGTGTCTGCATTCTCCTCTCATTGGACATGCGTTGCAGTTGGGTTTGCTTTTTGAACAGAAGACCTAATGAAGCAGCAATGAAATTGATTTAAACTGTGATTGCAGATATACATTAGTTCTAGGGGAGAGTAACTAGTGGTATAGACATACCTTTCCAAAAGTGATCATATGGTAATGTAACTCATATCTGTAATCAAGTAGGATTTGAATCAGTAAATGCATCACTTGATTAGAAGAAAAAATATCTTTTTTAGTTACAAGTACTATGCATGTATATCATTTATTACTCCCTTTGAAGAAATCAACTACCCTAATCTACAAGTCCCTCTGCACTTCCTTAAAATCAAAATATTTTCATCCACTATGCAGTATACTGTTACAATTGGATGTTTCAATAAGATGAAATGGAACCACTTACATTTAATAGTAAATTGATGCTTGTCAACCAGGCTGGGCAAACTATTAGAGAATAGGATGTTACTTACAATGTTCTTTGATCAAGCTTGCAGAGACGTGGCCAGAGGTATTTTTGAATTGACTCCAGCACAGGGTACCTGAAGAAATACAGCAGAGTTAGACTGTGTAGGAAACTTTAAAAATTCTTTATGTACACACTACACAAGATACTCACAGTTCCAGAAGATGCAATTGTAGCGACTCTGGCAGTGGCTGCAGGGGCACCCATCCCAGTCTAACAGCTATACGCCCAACATTTGTGTCGACCTTATTAAAGACATGATTAGTGAGAAACAAAGGTCATGTCATATTAATTATGTCTTCAAAAATTGGTTCAGAAATCTTACAGGAAAAGCAAGGTTGTGAAGTGTTAAAAGTCGCACACACTCTACGCTCTTCAGGCCCAAGCCCCTGATGCTTAATAGATACTCTCTGATACCATGCATGTGAATTTGTTTAGTCAGTGCAGAGGAATAATAGATAAACATGGAAGAAATTATTTGGTCAATTGAAAGCTTACTTTGCTTTGTCTGGTGGAACGTCTCTCAGCCATTCAAGATCAATACTTCCATGTTCTCTAAAAATCCGATTAAGGAAATCCTGCAATTGTTCAGTTTTCATTGAACAGTCTCTTAAGGTTAGAGAATTACTGTGGTAGATGAATAATGAAGGTATTCAGATTTTAAAACAATTAGGCTGTTAATTGCAATTTTCACTGATGTACCTTGATTCTCTCTGCTAGCATATTGTTCATTCCCCGTTCTCTAATGGTATGGGCTATCTCATTGACATCTGCACACCTCACTGCGTCCCAGTCTAGTGAATCCATTGTGTTTGCTGTCTTTTCTCTTTTCTTACCATTGCTCTCAGCCTGTAACCTTAAACTGTCCCAGTCAACATTCTGCTTCTCTTTTCCAGGGCCTTCCTTTTTTGCTTTAGTATTGTGATTTGCTCTGTCTAATGTGCTACCAGCATGGATTTTTCCGTTGTTTGAGTTTGACCTCAAAACTGTGTGCTCAGACTTGCTTGAATCAACAACTACACTGACCTCCTCTCTGACATCTACAATGGCTTCTGAAAATGTTGGTGCTTTTGGTGCTTTTGGTGCTTCTGCTACTCGCTGCATGTTGTAGTTGCTCTCTTCAATTTGAACCTGTAGCTCAAAATTGACTACTGGATCATCAATTGTTGCTGTGTACACCTTATTTTGATGGTTATCGCGTGAGATGAAAGCCTCACTTATCTCTCCATACGATGCTTGATTTGCAGGTTCTGCTGATAATTTACTTAGTTCGGGGTCACCGAGTTCCCTTGAGGGGTCTGAGAATTTTGCAGCTTCTTCCAAATCGCTTTTGAACTTGGCTTGTTGTGCTCCTGAATTAGACATTGTACATGAGCCCAAATAGCTACAAGGACAGTCATTTCCTATTGAGCCTCTGTGATTCTCCCCATCCTTCTGAATGTGTGAACAACGTGCCACATGTTTTAGTTGGCCATTTATATCCTTTTCCAGTAAGATGTTTTCACTTTTCTGATCCTGGACTCCATGCGATTTCGAAGTCCCTGCAATCTGTAATAATTTCAAAAGTGAAGCAGAGCCCGAAAAGTTGCTTGATTCAGTTCCTTCAGAAGTTTGAACAGCTGAAAAATTCGCAGAGTCTTGAGAAGAAGGAATAGAATTTTGAGAAGAGAGCAAATCATCTGGTTCTACTTGATCCCCCAAAAAACTAGTTGCTGCGTTCGCTGTAGCTGATCCATAGGTTGTTGATTCATGATGCACACATGAACTTTCTCTAGAAGAACCAGGTTGCTGCAATATAGAATTTTCAGTTGAACTAGTGCAGTTAGTGCTATTTTCACTCGATTCACTGCTGTGAACAGCTGTTTTTTCATCATCTGACTCTGCACTGGAGATTCTGAAAAACTCCTGACCAAGAGTTGTTTGAGTTGATTGATAATCATGCCATCCAATTGTATCATCAGGTTCCAGGGTACTCACTTCAGGTTCTTCAATAATGATCCCTGTTCTCTCTTCATTCTTTTTCACACTGATGTCTGACTTGAGAGGAAACCGAGCAGCAAGTGTCATGAATGCAGAGCTATAAAGTGGATAAAGTACTTTATTGGAACTCAATATTTTAAATTTCTTATGGATGTACCAGAAAAGGGGAAAAAAATTGTGGTTTCAAGTCTAGCTTACCTAGAAAGGTGGTCTGAGACATTCTGTGTCAGGAAAACTCCAACTACAGAGTCTACAACAGATCCCTTCCAAGGAGAGAATCGCCTGTCTCCTGGCTCACCCAAAGAATAGAAGAAATGGTCAATGAAACAAAAGATAACAATGTCACATGCACATCTCGTTTGTTTCTTGTATGGCCCATTGTCAACTATAATTTTATAGATGACTAAAAGGAAAAACAAGGTAACATGGAATCTTGATTGAGGTTGATGATTGATGTGCAATGCTAGTGTTAGTCATGTCTTCTATTGGCATGACAATGGTTTAGTTTCAGGTTGTTTTGCATCACAAATGAAATCTATTAATTGATAGTTTGCTGATTTTATATGAATAATGTGTAATGATATAATACTTTTGCATGTGAAGTATAGGGAGACAGTTGCTTCTTCCATCATAATCCACTTCCTCTTTATGGGACCATACATGTGTATATGTCTGTGTCAGGTTGGATTTTAGGTTTCTTTCTTGACCTTACAGGTGCATCTGTGTTTTTCAGGTTGGAATAGTTATGTTTACTTATTGCTAGTGCATCCTTAGAATACAAGTTGGAATATTAAATGTTGACTGCTTTCTAGTCAAAGGAATGGGGGGATGTTCATTTGATAGTCACTACAAAATATGAAAACTTTATATACTTACCTTGAACAAGACGCATCCGTGCCACAAATGAGTCTACTCGTCCATGAAACACTTCACGTTCTGATTCCCACCATTTTGCCTTGTCTTCATCTGTACCATCAATGCCTTCACTATTTATGTCTTGCAGCAAAAGCTTCCATACCCTAGTGGTCTCATCATCAAGGTCAACCTTGGGCCGCGGTCGTCGTTTTCTGACAAATGGTCCTGCAAAAGGGACAATACTTCCATCTCTTTGATAAATAACAAGGGCATTTTCCTCATATTGGTATGGATGGATGCTTTCTCTATTCAAATTGAGATGCTGTAAGCGTTCAGCAATATCATCAACTGGAGATCTCCAAGTTATAGCTGGTATGGAACCTGCATTCAATTTCGTGAGCAATTAAAGTCAACATCTTATTTGATAGGTTATCTGAAAGTTAAAAATATAGCTTCAACTACCTCTTGCATTTGTTGTGAACTGTGATCGGGCATACATATGAGATGCTGTGGAACTGACTAGGATGCTTCTCTTTGACCTCTTTTTTGTTTTCATTATTGCATGGGTGTCGGCAACCAGGGCTTCCATGCATGTATTAGGCTGATCTGAGTTTTCATATCTTTCTCCAAATTCAGATACCATTGTTTCTTTGACTGAAGAAGTAGGAAAGTGTTTACAAATTTCAAGCAGTGATGCTAGGTCACGTACTTTACTTATGTTTTTTGATCTTTTTCGTCTTAACCCCTCTGCTTCCACAAATGCTGGTACAAGTTCCCGATTTGGCATTAAGTTATTAGCATTGTCAGTTGAAGATGTACTGGCTTGGGAAAGACCAATGTTGCTCTGAGACAAAGACAAATAGTTAATTTCACATGTAAAAGGCTTAGAGTAAGATGTTGCTGAGGGATGGCCCTTCTCTGTCCTCTTTTTCTTGTAAATTATAGGAAAATGCATCCCTTGGGTACTCTGAGCATAAGGTTCAGTTGCTGGGAGAATTGCTTGATATGCCTGCATGGAGTTGAAATAGGCTCCCCTGATATTTGTGCTGTAAAGTTTTGCTTGATCAGTTCTAAAAGAACGTCGTCTTTTCAAGGCTCTCTCTGGTGTTTCCGGGATCAAGCATGCACTGCTGCTGCAGTTGGAACTATTCGGGCTCTTTGGTGTCATTTCTAAAATGCTTGCCAGTTTATCATGAGTTTCATCTGAGAAAACGATTTTACACTTCCCTCTTGAGATTCCATTTTGTTTGTTCATGGTAAATTTACTATGATTCAGGCCAATCTTCTTCAGAGTGGAAGGGTCAGGGTGTGACATTTCATGATGAGTTTGGCAATTTTTCAGCTCCTGATTTGAAGATGTGAGGTCATAAACTGAGCCCAGTTTTGTTTTTGCTGTTGTTGCTTCAATACCCTTTCCAGGATGCACACTAGAATTGGATTGATTCTCATGCAAGTCCTCCACAGTTGAAGATGACCAGTGTAATGAGTTTTCATCACTTAATATGTTTTCAGAATCAAAATTCAATGATCTCCTGGGGTATCTTCTTGGTCGAGAAACATTTGGTGGATCTATGGTTCCCTCTTCGGCAGGATTTGGTGCAAACTTGTTGACTTGATTTCTTCTTATATAGGTCCTCCTTGCTCTTTGGATTTTTGCAGAACTTGGAAGATTGCCCTCGTGTTTAGTCATGTCGTTTACCTCGTCTGAGGGTTTGCCTGGAGGGTCCTCAATCTTGTTTCTTTGGACATCTTTCCTCTTCTCTTTTTTTGTTCCCATTGAACTGTGCTGCTGGGGAGTTTTTGGTTTAGGAGTCCTTTTATGCTCGCCTTCTATTACCACTTTAGGTCGGTGCTTCTTCCTTCGTTTCTGCTGTGGTGTATTATTCTGTTCAGCATCCTGATCGACTACCTTGTCAATCATGTTCTCCGACAGTTCTGATATGTTCAAGACCAGCCCCGACTTCTCTGTGTTCTGTTGGAGATCATTTGCTTCTGCCCTCTTTAGTGTATCTTTGCTTGACTGTACGTGTCTTGGTATTGGTGTCGCGTTAATGTCTAGATTTGGCGCATCAGATGCTGGCCCTTTCTTCTTGATCTGATATGGTGTTATTGGTTCAAACGGGAATGCATTGTTGCTGCTCGAGTCCTCATCAGTCATTCTAGTTGGTGAATTCAGGTTAAAAGGGAATCTCGAGCAAATAGAGCTTCCATCTGCATGATAAGCACCTTTTTTATATTAGTAAAATGAGGAAATCTCAGAATGGAAACAACTCTTTTTGAACGATTCCAGTTGCCACAAGGCTAATTGAGAAAGCATCACTCATTGCATAGTAAATCAGACAAAACACACGTCAGATAGTGCTACACATCATTGTTAGTCCTCTGATCTAAGTATGAGGAACCTGATTCAGTAGTTCATCTAATTGGAATTTTATAGAGTGTTCACTAGGATGTTCAACGCAATGCTAGTTAATTTGTCCATGAGGTAATGATTTTTTCTTTTAACTAAACTGATTACTGATCTTATTCTATTCCGTTCTCTATCCTTTTGCAGGTCTTAGTTATCTGCGAAGACACACCATTGAGCCACATTAAAGACACTTATGACATATACAAGTAATGTGATTGTCGTAACTTTGAAGTTTCTACAGGCATTATGCATTTCAGTTATGCTATATGATGAGGAGTCAAATGAATATTTCAATTCTTTACCTGCATCCTGGGAACTGATGAAGGAATTGAAGGAACCATTCACGGCAAAATTAGTTTCTGCATTTGCATTTTCAGTGACGGCTGTAGAGCCAGCAGCATGTGCTAATGCCAAGAGATGTCCGAAAGACACATTGCTCCATTCATCTACATCATCGGTAGACATGTTATTGCACATTTTAATATTGTTCTCACCATACATTTTGGATTCTGCCCCTGCTGCTGCTTCCCAAGCGTCAAAATACTCTGTTACAGTTGCTGAATTCGTCGAACCACAGCACGTAGCCGCACGTTGAGCTTGAGGTTCTTGCAAGAAATCTCTCAACTCTATCTGGTTCACTTGACTTAGATCTTGCCCTTGTGAAATTCTTTGTGATTCCACGCCATTAATTTGTCCTGGCTGATTTTGTTGCCTATTCCCATAGATTGGTGGCAAGCTTGGTTTTGCTGGAGTCATTGGAAACCACGAAGTTCCAATCTGAAAATCATCTGCTTGTGGAATCAAGCTTCCTTCCCTTCCGGCCATACCTCCGCGGCAGTGACCGGTAAAAATCCAATCTTTCTGCCTCTATTTCTCTTAATTTGACAGAAATGATAAGAAGATGTTTGGAGGGATAAACTCAAAGTAGCCTCATAGCAAAAAACAAATAAAACTGTTCTATGAAATCATCCTGCAAAAGAAAACCATATAAGGCAATTAAAAAAAAATTTGCAGGAAGAGAAACAGAACATCTGAAGAATCTTCAAAAACATAATTTTTAAGAACCCCATGTACTCAAATTTGTAAAATTATACCAAAAACATTTTTTCCAGTACAGATCCCTCAAAGACTAGCTTATCTACTGGTCCTGCCATGGTGGAGTCAGTGAGTGGAGGGTGAAAATGAAATGTAATTTAATCAGAAATTCCATTTTAATTCATTCTAACATATCAGTAACAAAATTAGGTTTGATCAGTGACAGATTATAGCAATCTGGCTGAACAAACAAAATCTGTATAAGATCTTTAATCCTTTACAAAGAAAATGCTGCTTCTTTTCTTCAGTTTTTTAATCTACAAATTAGAGAAAATTCACCTGTAATTAATTGGGTGTTTAGTGAATTCTTACACTCACCTGAATAAATGGAATTCTGCATCTTACAGAGGCAGTGGACGGCAAATTAAAGGAAAAAATGAAACTGAGTATTCCATAAAGGGGAGAGAAGGAAAGAGAGAGAAAGTAGGAGAGAAGCCAAACAGAAATACCAGGGCTTTTATTCTTGTATAATGTATAATACTGAGATAAAGCTCTTTTGAGAAACTTACTACTTCTTCTCTCGGTAAACCATAAAATATTCCTATATTTTATTGTTTGTCTTATATATATATATATATATAATATTTAATACAAGCACATATAGAGTACGGATTCAAGATTTGAAATTTACTAGTTTTTTATAATAAGTTTAAGTTAATATATGTAAAAAATTGAATAACGTTTGCTCTAATAATAATATTTGTGCTAAAGAAACTAACATATATATATTTGAGCAAAAATTATTAAATTTTATGAACCGATATATTATACTCTACCTTTGTTTTTGAGTGCAATGTAAGAAATTGTTTACACTAAAAAAACTTTTAGCATTAACTCAGTGATAAAAGTGTGCGTAAAATGCATATCATTTTGCCATAGTTCTTAACTTTAAGTTACTTGTTTTTCGTACTGTGTAGGATTGCTTGAGTCGATTTATCTCTAATGTAAGAGTAAGGTTTGTTTATATTCTGTTTTCTTCAAATTTTATTTTGTAAGATTACATTGGATATATAATAATAATTATTATTATTATAATTCATACTATTATTTTATAATTTTATCTATATAAACAACGGTGCGGTTAAGTTTTTTTCATGCATCTTACGTACTTCAGGTAGAACATATTAGCTAAGGGTATAGAAGTAATTCAAGCGGTCAAGCAACTTACACGGCGTGTGAAGCGGCTAAAGAAGACTTGATTCATTTAGGGACGTTTTGGCACGTGAATATCGCGTGACCTGTCCACTATTTTTTAATTATTATTTTTATATATGTGCATTTGACGCCGTTAGGGTTTCTGGTTGCATTATTAAATTGGTTTGCATGAGTTCCAAGGTCTTTCACGGCACCGTTAGTGACGCCGTTTATTGTCTGGTCCCCATTCAATAGTACAATGAAGCATGCTTTTCTAGTGTGAGAGGATTAGTTTCGGTATTTTACTTTTGCTCCATTCGGTGGGCTGATGTGTATTTTATGGATGTGATCAAGAAGGGCCACCGGTTCTTTTGGTCGTCTAGGGATAAAATAACTAAATATTGGAAGGTAGTTTTGGCGGGTTATTTCGTGGGTCCTCTATTCAAAAATCAGTTAGTTTCAGTTTGTTAGTACTGTTACTATTATGGTCATCGTTATTGCGCAATTTGGCGGCTGCGACTTCTTTATGCAAACTTTGATATTCTCATGTTTCAAAATAATTTTGTTATACATGCTCTTTAATTGATAGTAAATAATATATTTATTAAAATGTATTTACAACTCTATCTTAATTTTAATTACAGTATTCGATTAAACACTATTTTGAACAATTTTTTTTTATCGTAGACTCATGGTTTCGGACAGAAATTCACCTTAAGAACGGTATTGTTATTTGGATAAAATTTGGAAAGACTATTCTAATCTTAATGAAGCAGATTAGAAGGCCATTTATGTCTTGCTGCCATTTTCCCCCCTTTTATTAATTATTCTGAAATTGAACTTTGTTTTATTGGCTTGAAAGTTTTGAGAAATTTTTATTTTGTATTTTGATACTCTTTCTTTCATGCATACATATTTTTATATTTAATAATAATTTATCCGTATCAATGTTTATGAGATGTTTTGCATCATGATTTTCAAATTGTGTGGTCTAGTGATTAATGAGGTGATTGAGAATTTTGAAGTCTTAGTATTAAAACTTAGTGAAGGCAAAAAATATGAAAGTTATTCTTTTTATCTGTTCTAATCTTTGAAAACAGATTTTTGACATTTGTCTACTTAAGCATGCTATGAACATTTTTAAAATTATAAGAACTAAGAAGTATTTTGGTGTGTGTTGTTTATGACTCAGGATAAGTGTTATGCACACATGACTTACCTAACAAGTGTTTTAATTTTTTTTTCTTTAAGAATTGTTATTTTGTTTTTTTTATTTGAACGTGTTAAAAATATAATTAAATTTTGTGTCTCCGACATAGGAGGAGCCTATATTTGTTTATACTGGCATTGGTCAAGCAAGTGCTATTTTTAGATCCTCATTTTGTCTTTGGATTTAGAGCCTGTTTGGCTTAATTTTTTAAAAAAAATATTTTTTAAAGTAGTTTTAAAAAAGTCAAACTTTAGTAATTTTTAAATTAAAAAATGAAAAATAGGTGAGTATCTATTTTTAATTTTTAATTTTTAATTTTTCTCAAGTTATTTTTAGCTTATTTTAAGTTATTGTTAACTTAACCAAATACTTTTAAAAGCTAAAAATACTTTAAAAGTAAAATTTGACCAATTTTTAAGTCAATTCAAATTGTCTCTTAGTTGCACCTAGTGATATCTAGTGGGATAGAAGCCGTATGAAGATACATGATTAGGAGGTCAAACTATTAAGCTTTTCTTCAATACAAATATAAATGTTTTCTTTAAGTCTAATTTGATTAAATAAGACATGAGAATATGATTAAAATGAAGGTCTAGGATTAACATAGAAAGTAGTAGATAGTTGAGCAATATTGCACTTCATGTGAATAACATTCTCTTTGCTTCTTCTTACTAGCAAAGTGTAATGTTATTTAGCAATCACCTATTTTTATTTTGTTATTTAGTGCTTATTACTATTAGTTATTTTATTTGCTTTGTCTCTCTTTTTTATGATTCTTATTTTCTTGTATTGAATTCTTATTTTATTTTTTAAGCTGAAAATCTATTGGAAATAACCTCTCTACCCTATAAAGAAAAGATAAGATATGAGTGCAGTCCTTCTTCGTCGAACCTAACTTATGGATTATACTAGATACAATATGTTGTTTGTTAAGAGCGGATAAGAATGTTTATTTTGAGAATCTCATTTCATTCTCTTGAAATAACGAGCTAAAATATTTAAGTTGTTTGCATTTTGCACCACAATTTCGTCTAACCTCAACTTTACTTTACTTATGTTGATTGAACTTGTAGTGCATTATGCATGCAACCAATCGTACTTTTGGTTGACAACCTAAAATAAGTCTCCATATAATAGATTCTTGAAATTTAGTCTCTTTTTAATTTTTAATTTTGCACATAGTGAAAATTAGTACAGACTATTTTTCAATATTTTTGAAATATAAGTCATCTAAATATTGAAAAATGAATAATGTTTAATAGGAAGGGTAAAATAGACATAACATGTTAAATTATTTATTACGTTTTATAAACTGGATAAGTATTTAGATATTCTAAAACAGTATAGTGAACAAGTAAAGATGAAGCAGAGGAAATAATATATTTGTCTCTCTAACTTATACTTTTTCCTTGTCAAGTTTATTTTGAGTTAATATTGAATTAATTCTTTTGATTTGACTTGTTAGATGCTTTTGGCGGGTAACTTTGATATTTAAAATATTCTTCTCAACTTTCTTTTTCTTAGATGAACTTTAAGCTTTTTCTAAATAATGGTAGTGCATGAGTCAGTTTATTCATATAAAATTATTTTATGCGTACTTGGTATCTTTTATTGGTATAAGTTTTGGGAGCGTTTAGTGACATAATCATCATTTTAATGAAAGTTCATACGATAAGATTAGGGTAGAGATACAATATCAAGTATGAATTCAAACAAATTTAGTATTTATCAGTAACTTTTGTTTAAATTTTGTATTTATATTAAAATGTTTATTAAATATGTATAGCTATTTAATTGAAAGTTTTGTAACTAAAACTAGACTTCTTTTATGATATACTCCTATGAAGGGTTCACAAGTAAATAAACTTTAGTTACAATTATTATGAGATTATGTGATATTAGCTCTTAAATGATATTAATTAATTTTAACTTGTCTCTCAGTTATCATGATAGTCATTAAAATCCATGAATCTGCAGATTTGTAGAGTACACAAGTGCGAGTCTCATGCCAAAAGTTTACCTAACCTCTCAAAGTAAACACATGGTTAATAGTATTTTCATCTCTTGATTTATTAATAATTTTTTAATTTTGTTTTTTTGAGATATTTGATTAAGCAATTTAACTTTTAATTAATTAAAATATGCATTCTTGTCTCATTTGCTTGTGAAATTTTTATCATAATATTATTGATTGCTCCACTAATTTACTACGTATTTGTGTTACGATAAATGGCAGCATAGTATTTAAAATAGTTCAAATAGCATTTAAGGGTCATGCTGTAATCTAGTGAGTAATAAAGTGAAAATTAAAAATCACAAGTTCTAGGTTTAAAATTTAATATAAGCAAAAATATTATTCTCTTTATTTTAATTTGTTTATTTTATTTTTCTTTTTTTTTACAAATTTTTAAGCTTAATTTTCCGTGTGGCATGTAACATGTTCACAACATTCAAAGATATTTTACTTATTTTATATATTCTTAGTTTACGATCACACCATTCAAGTTCTTTTTTACAAATTTTGCTCCTATTCAAATGTTGGTAAACAAAATTATTAAAGATTTATGCTGATAAAAAAAAACTCATATCTTATAAAATTAATCAATGTGCATATAAATTAACTTGAATATCATATTTATAGAATAAGTGCAAATTGGGGATGGTAAAATCAAATCCAACTTGCTCAATCCATTTAAGTTTGGGTGGATTGTTGATCTGTCCATTCATTACCTTAAGTCTTAACCCATTTCGACCCATTAAAAATTGAGTTGATATACAACCTGAATTGACTCGTGAAAAATCTTGTCAAAATATATATATATTTTTTTCAATTTGATATGTTGTATATAGAAAATAGAAATAATAAAGAAAAAAATAATTTTCTTAGGAACTAAAATAATTTAAAAGAACAAAAAAAATAATTAAGGTTAGTAAAAATTGGGTTGGGTCTTGACCCGTAATGTGATCCATTACCTAACCATCTTGACCTAATCAAATTCGAATTGGATTGAATTTTAATTCGATTGTTATCTTAATCCATTATGATTTGTTTAAATTTGATCCAACCGTTCAATTGTCACCCAATTTCAAATGTAACCTACTTAATACCTAAAGGATTAATAAGCAAATTCGATTTCATTGTTTGAACCAGTCGGCCATTGTTTTACAAAAACGCCTCGTGAATGTCGAGGGCCAAGGGAATCTTATTTGCTTTTTTTTCACTTTCATTTCGCTGTTTGTTTGTGTGTTTGGGCCCAGTGTTTTCCACTGTTCACTGCTAAAGCTACTCATAGCATCAGGGGGGTTCTCGCGCTACTCTTCCTCTTGCTGACACGTGGATCCGAGAAAAAGTCTGGTTAGTTGCTCTATTTTGTCATATTAAATAAATGAAGTAGTATTAACTATTACCTATTTTACTGTCTCCTTATATCTTCTTAGATAATTTTCGTTTCTTGAGTTAATTTTTAAAATTAAGTTAGGTAAATAGCAAATTTGGAAATGAGTTTACTTAAATCAATATATATATATGGCATAAATTTCATAAGTGAAGTTTGAAAAAGATAGAATATATATATATATATATATATAGATTTTTTCACTATCCTACTATTCCGGATATAAAGAAGAAAATATAGCAAAAACAGTACAAAGTCAATCAGAAGAGAGCAACAACAACGATAAAATAGTGTTGCAATCGAAACACAATAAAAAACAGACTAAGATAGATTATTGTAAAACAAGAACTATAGTAATACAATTATCCTAGTATACAGGTAAACATCAATCATCCTAAGCAAGACAACACTACACTTCCTACAACTTTTTACTTTAATAATGTATTTTCTACATCTTTATATCTAAGACTGTGCTTGATAAATATAGTAATAATTTATTAAATATTTATAACTATTAAATCGTAAACCCAATTGTTATTATAATAATAACTTGATATCGCTATAAAAATTCATAAACTTTAAATTTTATATTGCGTCTCAGTTAAGATCAAAAGTCTATTTCTTGTTATCTCCCAATTCCTATTTCACCTGATATTCATTTGTTATCACTGATGAAAAAAGTATGGTTAGTTACTCTATTTTGTCATGTTATATTATTACTTTTGGCTATTTGTATTTATGTGAGTGTTTGGTAGGAAGTTGCTTTAAGCAAAGCTGACATGTATAAGTATTTGTCTCATGAGTCCAACGTTGTTTATGTGATGTATGAAGAAACGATTTATGGATGAGCCGTTATAGTATTCAAGTCTTTCTCCGGTATTTGGGCATGACAAAACTTTTTTCACAAAAATCTTCTAAGTTATAGAGTATACATATTTATAATGGTAAAAAAGATTATATAATAGGTCAATTATTGATTTAATATTTGAATGTGTTTTGTAGGATGGAAATTATTACCCTAAAAGAATTTTTATATAATTTAAATTTATATTATGGAAACTGAAAGGTGGGTGAAAATGAGATATAAGGAGGAAATAGTTAAAATTGGAATATCTCTTCTAAAAAATTTTGACCAACTAAACATAGAAAAATAGGAAAAGATTTTATTTTTTTCTACCGTACTGAATAAAATAATTATTTTTATTATTTTTCAAGTTATCATAGTAGTCTCTGCTCATATATACAACTTTTTGGTGATTTATCGGAATTCATGACATGATTATAATAAGTTTGTTAATTTATCAACGAGAGTTGTGGTGAAGTGATAAGTAGTCCTTCATTCTTAATCAAGAGTTTTCATGTTTGAGTCCTTTTGAGTATGGAGTCGTCTTTGTTAGAGAGCGATTTACCCCCAATGTGGGACTTCCTTGTGTAAATTTGGATTTAATTTGGACTCTAATATGGTTACCGGACACAGGATGAAAAATCGAAGCGATCAAATTCTGACCAACTAGCTCACTATATCTGACAATATAGCTATTTTTTAAAAGTTTATTTGAACGGGGATAAAATTTTGCACAAAGTTATTCTATTTTAAATATGATTGAAATTATAATATTCTGTTTGTGCAAATTGTTCTAAGCCTGGACTTTGTCTATCTTGTGCAACTTGCTCCATTTGGGCTTCATGGATATTATATGGGTCATTTGACATAGGCCCCAAGCAACAGAATGTTGTCTAATTTGGGTGGAGGTGGGAAGGTTATGGATATTTGATTTTATCGTCATCATATAGTTTACGTGTATTTTTTTTAAAAAAATTACATGTGTTTATTTTTTGATAATTTCAGATATGCGATGTTTGAAAATAACTTTTTAGTTGTACTATCTGAAATTTCATAATTTTACCTAAACTTTAGTCATATATTACTGTAGATAACACAAATTCTTGACTAATAATTCCCTCTATTTCATTTATATCTTTTTAAGTAAATTTGTTTAACCCTTCACATTCAACCTCACCTCGTGTCTTCAAAGGCCACAATTTTTCTAGAAGATAACTGACTTTAAAATAACTTTATAGGTGAGCTTTCGTATCATATCACACACAATTATTGGTTAGAAGTCAACAATAAGTTCTAAATCTAACAATGAATAATAAATATTTTATAAGATGAGAAGTTTTTTTGTTTACATTTCAAAGAATTTTTTAAATAATAGAAACTCAATCATTATTGTATGTCCATTTGAAATTGTTATAAGAATTTATAAATTTTGAAGTGTGAGTTTATCTATAATTATAACTTTCTCATCCTAAAAGATATTTTCTCTATTTCATGAGGTATATATACTCCTATATTTTGGAATTTATGTTTTGCCTCATTATTTTGGGAAAATGATATGTTTTGTGTATAACACTTTAAGTTAACTTGCAAAAAAAAAGAGTGATCAAAGTAATTGAGTTGGTAATCTTTCAAATAGGAGTTTCAAAGTTCAAAATCTTTTATATGCTTTTTTGATCATCCTCATTATATAAAGTTTGTCTAGTATAATTTGCCGCTTATATGTAATTTATATAAACTATATATTATACGAAAGTGGAATCTATCTTTTATTTTTTTAATGGTAGAGTTTTCGTATCCAATTTTTAATAGAGAAAAGTGTTGGGAGTGCATCATTGACTAGGTTGATGCAATTCTAAAATAAGTGTAAATGATTTAAAGGACTTTGTCTCCACGCCTAAATTATTGAACTTGGGGAGGAGGTCCACCTACATCAATTATCCATTAATTAATTATTTAAACCTCTCAAGATAGAGTTGAATTATGTTACTAATTTTTCGTCCGACAATATTTATCTACTACTATTAATTTTACACACTTTTTAAGAAATTATAAATGAAAGGATAATTTTATATCATCGTTTGAATATACTTCATCCATTTTTTTTATATGTCATCCTTACGTCTATAAATAGTTGATCCATAATACTTGTCATTTCATAAAATCAATATATAAATTACAAT
Source organism: Solanum chiquidenum (assembly GCA_029582725.1). Lineage (NCBI taxonomy): Eukaryota > Viridiplantae > Streptophyta > Magnoliopsida > Solanales > Solanaceae > Solanum > Solanum chiquidenum. The sequence goes on from JAJOOS010004571.1 coordinate 29,563, forward strand.
ATTCTTTCTATTATGCCCTTAATAGTTAATTAGCTTGAAAATAGATATTTGACCAATCTAGAAAACTAATAAGTAATTAATGTTCATTATAATTTCTTCACACATTGATTAATTACTCTAACCATTGCACTACTCTTTAAAATTTTGATGTTGTCATGCTTTTCTTTGTTGAAGTAGAACTAAAATTCATTTTGGCAGTCATATCTGCAACTATATTAAGATCAGAAATTTCTCGTCTAATTTTATTATAAATAACATCAGAATTAGCAAGAATATTTAGTTCAATTTGAAGTAATGAAATTTGAATATTTCGTGATATTGTCATGTTTGCTTTAAGAATTTATAAAAAAATATCATCTTTTACACAAAATATATAGGAAAATTGAGTTGGGAAAAAATTAATTTCTTCAAATTTTGGATCGATTCATACTAAAAAAAATTGGCTCCAAAAACAAACTCAAAAATTTAAATAGTCATCTAAATGCATTTCAACTTTTGAAATCTAGTATATTTATTATTTATTGAAAAATTGACTTCAAAAAATAAGGGTAAAATTATAAATTTACTTAATTTCTTAATGCTAGTGAAAATTAAAAAGGTAACATATAAAAAGGAATTGAGGAAGTAATAAATACAATGTCTTAAAACATGTAATACGGAAATGACTACAATTAATAATAAAGATAAATTAGAAACTAAGTGTAAATTTATCCATTAAATTCATGAATAAGTAGTGTTAAACATTCCAAAATAATATACTCCTTCCGTCCCATATTATAAGTCACCTTTTCCATTTGCACTTGTATTAAGAAATAAGGGAATTTTACCCTTATGCCCTTATTTAATGTTTGCTTATGATAACTTTGTAATAAATGATGAAATGTTAGATTTCAAAAATATAAATGCATTTGGCTATTTAAATTTTACTTTTTGGAGCCAAATTTTTTCACCAATTAATCCAAAAAATTTAAAAAATCAAGTTTTTCCCACCTCAATTTTCCTATATATTTTGTGTAAAATATTTTTTATATTTTTATATTTAAATTCTTAAAGCAAACATCACAAAATATTCAAATTTCATTACTTCAAATTGATCTAAATTTTCCTGCTGAATCTGATGTTATTGATAATGAAATTAGACGACAAATGAATTTTAGTTCTTGTTCGACAAATCATTTGTTTTTTGATTTAAATGGTGCATAACTCCTTTATTTGGATCTTGATTTTTCTCAATTTTGTCTTGATATACCGTGAGTTTACGGTATTTCTAATACATTTCACTTACAAGTTGTGTGTGTCTAGGGCCTTTTTGTATTGGTTTTTATCATATTTTGCAGG
>JAJOOS010004572.1:0-31984 GCA_029582725.1 Solanum chiquidenum
TTTTTTTTTTTTTTTTTTTTTTGGAGGGATTCCATTTTTCTCAAAACCATGGGTAAGAGGAGACTTTCCTTGCACTTCTTGCCTTGCCCTTATCTTTTCAACACCCAACTTGGGCTTTTGGCCTAAGTTGGCTATTCAACTAACCACAACTTCATGAGGATTATGGGTGATGGATAAAGAAAGGTGTAGTTTTCATCAAGTTTCTTCCAAAGGAATGTAAGGCTCAGGGGGTGTTCAAAAGCAGTTCACACACTCACAAGATAGGTCACCAAAGAGGTGTATGTCAAATTGTCTCACACTCTTAAAAGTTACCTAAGATCATATCAAGAGATAGCATCACTTAGTTGACCAGACCAACGGGGTAAATTCTAGGATCTATCATTCGTGGTTCAAAGTAAGCTCATCACACTAGGCATTCACACTACAGTAAAACAGGACTCCACACTTTCATTAGTGTGCAATGATCATCACAAGAGACTCAATTCGATACTAGGCTAGTCATAACGAGATGCAAAGAGTTCACATATTGTCTATGCAACTTCATTTGGTCTCATCATAGCCGCGCATTCATGTTTATTTGATTGAGAGCACTATTCAAGTCATTGGTATTGATCGGAACCAAGACTTAAATTTTGCAAAAGAACAACCACATTCAACGCACAAGAGGTGGCAAATTTTTTTGGACGGGTCAAAATCATTTTTGCAATTTAAAATAAAAGCAGCCGTAAGCTCAAACATCCACAAAAACAATATATCAAAATAATTTTTAAACAGAACAACCCAAATACATACACAAATAGCACACAGATAGTGAGCCTCAGCCCACCACAATTAAAAAGTATTTGTCCTCAAATGCAAATGAAATAAAGTATCCAAAACTGAAAGTAAGTAAAACAGAGAGGGAGGTAGAGAAAAATCCTGTTGACATGGTCACTCCATCTGTCTGGGCATCAGTTCTCGATGTGTCATCCTGGAATTTGATAATGGCCCTCGGAGCTTCTTTAGAAGATTCAGCGGCAACTGACTTACTAAGATTATCCAACTCATGAGCCGCCAAAAAGGAGTGGATAGCTTTGAAGAATCCACGTCTCCATGAGGGGAGACTGGGGTCTCGAGGATTTGTTGTCTTGCTGGCACTTGGCTTCTAGCCCTCATTATCCATTTTGGGAGGATTTGTTGCCTTTGTATTTTTCCTGAAATTTTTTCCTCTTGTTTGTCAGGGTGGCATATCTTTTCCATCTACTTTTGGTCTAGCCAATTATGCAAAGCTTTGAGAAAAAAGTTAGAAAGTATTCAGACAAAAGCAAGGAAGTTCAATTGCAGAATCAATTCATCGAACAAGTTGGTGAAGCGCACAACTACTTAGGCGGTTCACCGAGTGCAGTGCATAGAGAATACAAGGGTGCAGACAAAGACCGAACAGAAAGCCTTTCGGTGAAGCACCGAATGCGTTCAGTGACATCATGCTTCTCGCCGAAAGTTACAGAATTCAACATCATATTTGGCATTAAATTAAAGGTGAAATGGAGATTTTAGGCGAACCGCCGAGTGATTTGGCGATCTCGACCCAGCTCGCCAAATGACCCAACGTGCCTACTTTTTACCTAACTTCCCAAATTCAACCTCGCGACCCCCAAAAACAAAATTAAGGCATGCCCAACTCAAATTAGGCTTAGACGAAGTGACAATCATGCACAACCCACTATTTTTTCATCCAATTTAAAGTGTGACCTTCAGGAATTAACTATTTAACTTAGTACGGGTAAAAAATGCGAACCTATGAGGTAAGCAAATATTATAATCCTACCAGGGAGGCCCAACACACCTCATCAAAGTAACACCATTTCATTTGAGTACAATTTTTAAGGAAAGGAATGCGGGGTGTAAAGTACCAACCTTTTATGCCGATCAAATGGATATTGAGATGCTAGGAAGCAATGTAATCCAACTCGTAGCACAATTCGATACTAAAAATACTCCCAAAAATGCAAGAAATGTAAAACTAGAAAGCAGGTGTAAGTTTGGGAAGATGAAAAAGTGAGGGCAAGGGAATGAATTTGAAACTTTTAAACCTTTGGCATGAAAAACCGTCCAGTTTTCACCCATTCGGCGACATTAGTCAGGATCTACAAATCACTCGGTGTTTCGCCGATTAGCCACTTGCCTAGCCAAAGTACACTGGACTTTCGATTGTTTTAGGAGTCCAAACAACGGTCTTTGTCTGGATCGCCGACATAGTCGGTGGTTCGCCAATAATTTCCTGTGCTTGCTGAGTTTTACAGACTCCAATCCAAGTTGGTTTTGAGTCTAACGGCGGTTTGGTTCGGAGTCACCTAACCATTCGGTGATTCGCTGATTGGACTTGTTGCTCACCAATCTGCACTTTTTGTTGACTCTCCACACTTCTATCTGCCCAATCAACATACCATTATTTTGTCAAAGCAAAATAAAGTAATAAATGGTTTTGGGTTGCCTCCCAAACAACGCCTTAGTTAATGTCGTGGCACGACGCAAGTCCACCTTCAAACCTCATTTTTGGGGTTGACCATAGTGTCAATAGGTAAACCCCATTTCTTGCTCAGATTTAGGTGAGATGACATCTGACCCATTTGGGTCTCCAACTGCTTGATTCATACTGAATGTGAGGTAACAATTTGGCTAAGGGTCGACACATCCTCTTTGATCTCTTTCAAGATCTTGTCTGACCCTTCAACTTTTTTTAAGATATAAGAAAGCATATCCTCAGACCTACCACCCTCTGAATCATTTTGTTTTCGGCACTCGTGGGGAGGCACATACCTGTCCTTCTCCCCATCCTTCCAATTAGGATTTCGGTCTCTCCATTCACAATCCTTCCATCCTTCATCTCTAGCCCAACCATGGTTGCCACCCTTCCTTTGGTGGTTTGAACGATAACCACCGCCTTGGTTGGCTAGGAAGTTCACTTCCTCATTATACAAGGCTTCAAATTTCACCTCCTCAGGATTTTCACACCCGACCCCCACAACGTTGACACCACGGGCACCAGCCCCCATGACATTTTTAGATAAAATGTCAAGATGTGTCATGATCTTGGCCATGTTTTGATCTCTCTCATTATTTTTTTCCATCTTCTCCTTGGATAGCTTGAATGTTAGAGGGGCGACTTGGTCTTCACGGGTGTACCATGCCCTATCGATGGTCGTCATGCCATCTAAGAGTTGGGCTGCTACTGCATACGATTGTTGCATCAGGCCACTAGGTAAAAGTTGATCAGTGACACCTTTGTTTACCAAATCTAGGCTTCGGTAAAAGTATTGTAGCAAGACATTATCGGGCAGACTATGAGTCGGGCATTGATGCACCAAATTTATAAATCGCAGCCAAGTCTCATGGATTGGCTCTTCCTCCAAACGCTTAAAGCTTTGGATACTATCCCGAAGAGTCATCATCTTCGAAGGAGGGAAAAATAGCACATTAAATGCGGTTACCAATTCCTCCCAAGAAGTGATGGATTCACAAGGCAATTCCACTAGCCACTTGCACACCTCTCCCATCAACGAGAAAGGGAATAGCCTTTACCAAACTGACTCCTGAGAGATGTTTTTAATAGAGAATGGTCCGCACACATCCACAAAGTTTCGAAGATGTTCATGAGGATCCTCATGAGCCAATCCACTGAAAAGGCCCTTTAGTTGCAAGAGTTGCAACATAGGGCTCGTTATATGGACTACTGCATTTCCCTCAGCTGGAGGTAAACGGTTGGCCCCAATACCTCCCATGAGATAGGGGTCATTAATGTTGGGCTCTTGGACATCATTGAGATTTCTGATGTCGTCTTGGTGGCCCACATGGCGACCGTTGCTACCGTTAACACTCATGCTTTCTGAAATATTCACACAAGCAAACAAAACAAAACTAAAAATTAAGTAAGTAAACAACGACTAAGAAGAACAAAAAATTTACTAATCTAAGAATTCTCATATAACACCACTCCCTGACAGCGGCGCCATTTTGATGTTTGCGTAATAAAGACACAACTTCCAATGCAAGTGTCTACGATCGTACAATAGTAAAGTAACCCAAGCAAGGGTTGGGGTCGAGTCCCAAGGAAGTGGGCTTGAGAATTAATAGAAAAATCAAATTTAGTTCTAATTAGTTATAGCTAAAAATATTTTTGAATATAAACATGTTAAATCTAAGGGGTGATGCAAGCGCCAAATATCAAAGGAGGGTTTGTCACAACTAAGTAAAAGCAAGCAAAAATGCAAAGAGTACTAATCAAGGAGATGGGGTTCTTGGGATGTGATAGGAATACGGGATAACCTATACTATTGGGTACATGCTTTTGATAATAAATCCATTGAATATTTGTGACTAGGCTAGACTATAAAAGGGATAAATTCTCTCTCGAGCAACTTACCCCAAATCAAATGGGTTCCTCTCAGACACCCACTTGCTGCATGAAGAACAACCTCCAACTTAGCCCACTCACTCTCTCCACCTGAGAGTGTGGGAGAAGGACTAGGGTTCACTGTCTAGAGCTGAACCTCATGTCGACCCAATCCCACCGGCCATCAATTTAGTAATCTTAGTTTTACGACGTCTCTCTCGAGCAAGCCAAAAACACAAAGGTGAAATCATATTTGCAACTACAATTTCATCAAGTTTCACCACCACTACTAAACAAAATCACATCTAAACAACAAATAAATCATCAACAAGTAAGACCCAACAGATAATCTTAACCCATATTCACAATATGAGTTTGCATTCAAATAGGTATGAAGATTTAAGTTTTAAAACAAGTCAAGAGTGAAGAATCCACAACACCCAAGTCCAAAATCTTGGAGTTGAAACCCTTTGAACCTTCAAGTTCTTCAAAACCCTCTCCAAACTTAGAACTCAAAAATAGAAGCAAAGTCTAAAAAATTACTATTCAAAGAGAAAAATTCGATACTAGAATAATAATTCTCAACGAGTATTTATAGTTTTCAAAAATATGTGTTGCAAAGGATCATTCGGCGAAGTTAGTCAGAATCATCGATCAACTCGGCAATCAACCCTTTGGTCTAGTTCATCACCGTATTGCATTAGCCTTCAACATCGTCGTGTTTTGGATCATTAGGCGATGTAGTACTGCTTCACAGAACTGCTCGATGACACACCGACTGCTCCTTTTCACCGCCGATTTGATCCTTTCCTTCACACATTGTCTATGCAACTTTATTTGGCCTCATCATAGCTGCACATTCATTTGGTTCAATTAAGAGCACTATTTAAGTCATCGGTATTGATCATCACAGACTCTCAAATTTGCACAAGAACAACCACAATCACACACAAAACAAGTGGCACAAAATTTTCAAAATTGATCAAAAACATTTCCATTCAAAACTATGAGTCACAAGCTCAAATATTTACTAGATAAGATCAAAGCCAATCAAAACTCAAAACTCAATATTCATCAATATTCACAAACCAAATTAAAACACAAGAGGTGGGTGCTGAAATACCTCACCCCACCTACAAAAGAAAAGCAGTTGTCCTCAAATGCAACTAAAAACCCAAAATCACAAAAACAACAGAGAGAGAGGTAAATAATGATCTTATCAACATAGTCGCTCCATATGTCAAGGCATCAATGCCCGTGGGCACACTATGGTCTTGGCCATCAGTGCCCAGGGTAACACTTTGGTCTTGGGCATTAATGCCTGGGGTAACAGCAACACTGAATCCACTAATGACGTCCATAGAGGAGTCTGTCAATGATGTACGAATGACTGACTGTACTATTATCTCCTCTAAATCAGGCAAGTATCCATAGATGGTATCCTCCTGGGCATTGAGCTACTCCTTATCTGTCTCCTCCACTGACTCAACAACAACTACATCCTCTATAGTCTAATCTCCAGTGGTAGCCAGAGGCATATCAGGACTATCCGAGATATCTGTACCTGGAATCTCAGGGACCTTTGCTGACTCAAATAGTGAAGTGAAGTCTTTGGACTTCAGATGGTCCACATCCTTCCTCAACTCAAAAACCTCATCTTTCAAAGTCGTAACCTCAGTAGTAATCCCTTATTGACTCTCATAAGTCTCTACTCTCGTCATGAGAGCATCAATAGATGTTTAGAGGGGTGTTAAAGCAGCTAAAATGGATCGCTCTAGTTGGGAAACCCGCACATCTGCAGAATAGGCTAGGTGCCCCCATCTTGAGGAGTATGGCCTGAGTGATCGGAGTCCTCCAAGTAGTGGTACCTAAAGTAGAAGATTGTGAGGCAGTAGTAGAACCTGGGGCCTGGGAAGGAGTGGAATTAGTTGTACTTGAAGGCCTAGAGGCCGGAGTAGGCAAGGCTGCCTCTGCAGGTATAGAATCAACATCAACCTCCGGGGATGTATCCATTGGAGATACTCACCTCTTATCCACCTTATCCCGTGTATACTCGGCCTCTATGCACAAGATATCGGTGGAGGATGTGGGTGTGATCTCATTGTCCCTCTTCTTGTCATGAAGAACTCTAGCCCGCCGACAAAGCTCTGTAATAAGCACTGGGAATGGCTGGGATGTGTGGCGCTGTTTGGTCCTCAAGTCCATCTCCTACTCTATAATTTGTCCCAAATTGAGCCACTTATTGGCGATTATGGACCTGAGTGATGAGTCCACAAATTGGACTAATTTAGGGAAATATTTTGATAGAATTAGTGTCCTCAAATGCATATTTTGTCTCAATATATGATTAAAACCCTTAAGTTTCATGTATTTGAAGTTTGAGGGAAAGCATGGACACTACTTAGCAAAAAGGAACAAAAGTAGCTGAAAGAATGAAGAAATGAAGATCTAAGAATTGTCGAAAGCATCTCATTGTGATTAGCCGATTATCGCATGAGTCTCTTGTTATGAACATTGCACACTAACTAAAAAGTGTGGAGTCATGTTTGATATTGGTGCCAATGCCTGGTGTGATGAACTTACCCTGAACAATTGTGTGATGACACCTAGAATTTGACCCGTTGGATCGGTTGACTAAGTGATGCAAGAACTCAAAATGATCTTAGGCAACAATTTTGAAGAGTGAAACAATTTGACAATATACCTTTTTTGTGGCCAACCTTGTGAGTCGTGTGAACCTTGCTTGAACCCCCTTGAGCCTATCCATTTTCTTGGAAGAAACTTGAACAATTGTGATCCCTCTTTATCCATTCACCCATAACTCTCATGAAGTGTTGTTTGTTTGAATAGCCAACTTAGACCAAAACCCTAAGTTGGGGGTGTGGTGAAAACAAAAGGAAAATCAAGAAGTGTGATTAATTCCCCTTTAAGAATGGTGTTGAAAAAGATGGAATCCCTCCATGTAACAAAAAGAGAGAGAAAAGAAAAGAAAAAGGAAGTAAAGAAAAAGAATAAAAAAGTTGTGAAATGGGGTATCTGGTAATCCATTTGAAAGTGAATAATTGGGCGAATTATGAGCACGATCAAAATGTTGAAGAAAAAGAAGAAAGTGATGTTCAGGCCACAATTCATAAGGGTAGTAGCCACTGATCCTAAATGACCATACCTTTACACTCAGCCCTATTACAAGCCTTGAAAAGCCCTTTATGATCTTGAGTGAGCTGAAACGAGAGTTGATTTGAACATATGGGTAAACCTATGGGTGAAGTCACGCATGTGTTCATCTTTGTGAGTGTGAGAGTCATATGTGATTTAGAAACTATAATTTCTGAAGAATTGTGTGTGAATAAGGAATCATCTTTGTGGTGAGGGGATTTGATTACCTTTGTTGAGCTTGAACTTGCATTTGAAGCAAGTATTGTGAACTGGAGCATCTTTGATAATGGTGAGTCACAATTTGAATCTTTGAGTGCACAATTGATCATTGCATGAGTAAGTTGAGTCTTGTTGTGTGCATTCATGTTGAGTGTTATGCAGCACTATTTGAGACATCCTTTTCGAACTGCTGAACTTGAGTTTTACTTGAGGATAACCAAAACTTTAAATTAGGGGTGTTCATGAGTCTTGGATGTGGACTCATTTAGGGTTTTATTTTAATAGATTTAGTGTCCTCAAATGCTTAATTTGTGTCATAAATTGATGATAAATCCTTGATTTTTGTACATGGATTGAGGAACAAAGCAAGGACACTAACATGCAAAAAGGAACAAATCAAACTGAAGAAATGAAGAAAGGCAAGCCTGGTGATCGCCAAGGATATTTGGCGAATCGCCGAGTGGCTATCTGACCGCCAAAAGTTCCAGTGTGCCAATCCCTAAAGGAAAGAACCAAGTTGGAGAAAAAAAAAGCAGTCGGCTGATCGCTAAGTAGTTCCATGAAGCTAAGTTAGATCTCCCAAAGTTACATACCGTGAGGATGCTGAATGTCAAGTTGAAAAGGCGATGGAAGAGATTAAAGGGTGGCTCGCCGAGTGGTCCGGCGAGCCCGACTTACACTTCCAAGTAGTCCTGCATGGCTTATTTTCGGCGACTATAAATTAGATTTTGAACATTAATTTAGAATCAAATTTTTATTGAATATTTATTCCATATTAGTCTAGAGAAAATTTCTCTGAAGTTTCTCTGTAGAGTTGAAGGTTTTGAGACTAAATTTGGATATTTTGCAAGTGCCTTTCGAATCTTCTTCAAATTGAGCAGTGTAAAGACTAAATCTCTCTTACCTAGTTGATGGCTAATCGATTCGGTAACGGTTTTTACCTTTATATGATGTTTGGCTTAAACCCCAATTTTTAGGGTGTGATGATGTGATTATGGGTTGAATTTGTTTCTGGGTATTGTTAATTACTAGTTTAAATGCTGAATTAAAGTGAGTTTAATCATTAATTGAGGTTTAATTTATGAATTGTAGTTGCAAATTAGTTCTGCTTTTGTGTTCTTGGATTGCTCGAGAGAGAGGTTTTAGAACTAAGATTACTGATTAATTATTTGTGGGTTTTGGGTTGAGCTGGGTTTAGCTTGAGAGAGTGAATCCTAAACCCAATCCTACCCATCTAGCTTGAAAGAATGGATGTATTAAGGTGTGGACCATTCTTCATTGTCATGCTTCTTGATGTTCGAAAGAAATCACCTGATTCGGGGTAGTTGTTCGAGAGAAAGCTATTAACCTTATAGTCTAGCCTACTCACTAATTTTCAGTTGTTTACTAGTAGTTTCAATTACCCATATATATTTATTTTCCTATAATCGAACACACCCTAAGAATCCATCTCCCTATTGTTATTTCAAATCATTTGTGACTGTTTGTAGTTGTTAATTACAACCAAATCCCCCCATCTGATATTTGTCACACCTTTAATTTGATATGTCTTTTTCCGACAATGTTTATTCCTATGACTGATTAGATCACATTAATACTTCTTAATTGAATTTAAAATATGTATAGTTGGGTTTAATACTGATTTATGATCATTGACACTTAGAATTGGAAGAAGTATTTGTGAAACGTTATTAAATCAAAATGGTGCTGCTGCCAGGGAGTAGTGTTGTTTGAAATTCTTTTGGTGAAGTTGAATTGTGTTCTTTTTAACCATAGTTGAATCTACTTATTTGACTTTTGGTTTTGTGTTACTTGTGTTAAAATATAGGAGGAAATGAGCGTCAATGGGAGTAATGGTAGCCAAGTGGGCCATCAAGATGACATTGGGAATCTCAATAATGTCAATGACCGGAATGACAATGACCCAAACCAAATGGGTGGTGTTTGTGCCATTCGCTTACCTCCGGCTGAAGGAAATATTGTGTTTCACATCACAAGCACCATGCTTCAGCTCCTACAATTGAAAGGATTATTTAGTGGGCTGGCTCATGGGGATCCCCATGAGCATATAGGGAATTTTGTTGATGCCTGCGGACCGATCTCCTTTAAGAACAATCTCAAGAATCGGTCCGGCTGAGGTTGTTCCCATTTTCTCTTATGGGCGAGGAAAACAAGTGGTTGACTGAGTTGCCAAGAGACTCTATCACTTCGTGGGACGAGCTTATTACTTCTTTCCAAGTGTGATTCTTTCCCTCTTCGAAGATGATTACTCTTCGAGACAACGTCTAAAGCTTCAAGTGCTTGGAGGGTGAGACAATCCATGATACTGAGTGTCACGACCCGGTGCTACCCCCTAGGAGTGACACGGCGTACTTGACGAATGGGTCTCATACAAGCCCTTAACATATCATCATTACATAAGACATAGAATAATGTGGAAAAATTAAAACTTTTACAATAAAAGTTCAACTTCCTTCATATATAAAAAATAGAAATCTAGACTTGTCTCATTACACCATCTAAACATTGGAATATGAAAGTTGGGACTTAGCCCTTACATCAATAGAAAGTCTTATCAAAGAAATACAACATAGTCTTTAAAGAAAGTAAGCTAGAACTAGAATCAATAGCATCTCATCCTCGGACTTGAGGACTGACCAAAACATGGAGGTAGCAACCCAAGTTTCTTGAAAAATGGATTAAATTCACCTCAACGGCCCGAACCTACACTCATAGGAGATGTAGAATAGAAGGGGTTAGTACAAAACCATTAAGTATGGAAACATGCATAAAAATCCTTAAATATTCTAAAAAAAAGGGACATTTTTTGTGTGTAAATCATGCATTTATCAAGTTAGAAGACCATTTATGCACATAAAGACATTATACAAGTAATAACAACATTATCACATATTTCTTCATAACATAGTCTAACCATCACCTTAGCAACCATAAAAGAATACTTCTGCAATGTATAGTTGGCATCCCATAATACCAACTATACTAAGTATCCGTGTAGAATCACCTTAGGTACACGTATCAACTTTAGAACTCATCACAATCCATAATCATACATAAGGAATAATCATACTCATTACATATACATAAGGAGAATCATACCATAACAACAATCCAATCAACACATATCCTAACTTCATGTCTTACCATAGCATAATTAACCAACCCACAATCCCTTTGAAAGATTACTTGTGCAATATAAAAGTGAAGTTGCATATCTCCACTCCTACTAAGTAAACTTATCAATAAATCACAAGTATAGTTCAAGTCATATTCATGATCTTATTACATAGGGGGAAGTGCATTAACCGACATAGACCATGTGAGTTACATGGAATCCGATGTCATATAACCCCACACCGAAAAAAGGCATACTACTTGCCAAAGGTAGAACTAGACATATATAGCTATAATGTGGATCCACTAGCTAATACCTATGCGGGCACATAGTTATGGGATAGGGAGATTGCTTCTAGAAATCCGTCCTATTATACTAGCGGGAGAGTTTCCATCTCATGAGAGCATATGTAGAAGACCCGACCTAAAACTAGCGGGAGAGTCTCTACCTCATTTGCCATATCCGTTCGGTGCTAAGCATTATTCTCCAACTTATACAAAGTAAAGGTGAATTACAATTCATAAGTGAAGGAGTACATTACCCTTCATTCAACCCAACTCATAACATAGCTCATTGATTCAACATGGTGAGAGCTACCTTTCACCTTAGAATCACTATATAATCATCCAAGACAATTCATACATAATCATGTGTAGTAGTAAAGGAAACTAGTCTTTCAACAATACCATAATTCACACATTAGTAGTCATTGGATCTTCAACATTCAAGTGGAACATTGATGAGTCCAAAAATTGGACTCATTTAGGGCTTTATTTTGATAGAAATAGTATCCTCAAATGCTTACTTTGTATCAATATCTGATGAAAACTCTTAAGTTTCAGGTATTTGAAGTTTTAGTGGAAGCATGGACACTTAGGTGCAAAAAGGAACAAAAATGTTCAAAAGAACAAAGATGTTGAAGCCTAAGCATCGCCAAGCACACTTGGTGATTCATAGAAGGTACACACTCTGCCCTTCGTTCAATTGCGCGAAGCCTTGAAGGAGCAAGATAAAAAAGGCGATGAAAGGAGCGGTTTGCATTCCACCGAATATATCTGCGAAGCAGTACTATGTCACCCAATGGTCCAGAACATGAAAATGCCGAAGGCAAGCATGAAACAACGATGAAACAGAAGAAGGGTGAGTCGCCGAGTCATTTGGCGACATCGACTAACTTCGCTGAAAGATCCACCAACGCTATTTTCTGAAGTCTATAAATACTAAAATTATTATTAATATTAGAAGAGTCGAACAATTATTTTAATTTCCAGAATAGAATAGTACTTTTTGGATATTTTCTCTCAAGTTTGGAGAGGGTTTTTGGGAGACTTGAAGAAAGCAGGATTTCATCTTCCCCAAGTTTGAAGTGGTTCTTCTCCATTCTTTTTCCTTTTCTTAAAACAAGGTTTCATTTCTCATATTCATTTGATTTTACTATCATTTTAGGTATATTTTGTTATTTCTTGATGTGTGGCTAAAACCCCCCATTCTTGGGGTGTGATTTAGCAAATCTGTGTTGATATTATTGTTTGGTCTTGCTTGATGATAGGTTATATGTAGTTTAATGGTGATTTCACTTAGTAGTTGTGGTTTAATCTAAAGGGTTTGTAGTTGCAAATAGAAAGGCACCCATGTGTTTTTGGCTTGCCCGAGAGGGAGGTCGCGAGACTAAGACCACTAGACTGATGGCCTGAGGAATGGGGCAACATGAGGTTCACCCCGAGAGGGTGATCCCTAGTCCCATATCCTAACACTCAGCTCGAGAGAGTGAGTGGGGTAAGGCGTAGGCTGGACTTCATGTGATAAATGGGTGTTCGAGAGGAACACATTTGAAACGAGGTAAGTTGCCCGAGAGGTAACTTATTTCCATTTAAAGCTTAGCCTAGTCACTATTATCTTACAAATTTCCTTTTAAAAATCATGTACCCAACTACTTATCTCTACTTGTATTGCGGTCACACCCCAAGAATTCTTACCCATACTTGGTTTTCTTGTTATTTTTGTTGTTTTTACTAATTGTGACAAAAACCCCAAATTGATACTTGACAGTTTTGTGTCCCCCTTTAATTTAAAATGTTTTTAATTGTTAATATTTTTAGCTACGACTAATTAGAACTTAATTTTATTTTTCTACTAATTCTCAAAACCACTCTTTGGGACACGACCCTAACATTTAGTTGGGTTACTATATTATCGACGATCGTAGACACTCGTACCGTAGGTTAGTGTCGTTGGTCACGATAAGCATCAAAATGGTGCGCTGCCGGGGAGTGCTGTTACGTGAAGATGTAGTTCTCCTAGAGTTTTTGTTCTTTTTAGTGTAGTTTTTACTAATTTTACTTTTAGTTTGTTTTTCTTTGTTTATTGTTTGTGTATGCATGTCCTCTTAGCATGATAGAGGGAGTGGGTGGCAACCCAATTGAGGCATATCAAGATGTTGGGGGTGACTTCAAGATAGATGCACTAGTATCTCAACTAAATGACTTGACCACCAAAATATTTGAGGTGGAAAACCAGTGCAAATGCCAAGGGAGGTACATATCTTCTTATGCACTGAAGAAGTCTAGAGAAGATGAGAAAAGTCATGTTGAGGACACACTTCAAATCATTCTCCCAAAGATCACCGATCAAGATCGAGTGTTGGACGAAATGAGAGAGAATGTTGAAGCGTTGAATCAATTAATTAGATCTCATTCTAGATCAATCTAGCACATCAGATCACTCCTGATGTTTGCAATGCCTCAGCTCCATCCAAACGATATATTGGGGTTACCTAGTGACACTAGGCCTAGCTCCAATAATAGAGAGTGAGACAGACCTATGTCGAGCCATGACTTTAAATAAGGCGCTTCTTGAGAGGCAACCCAAGGTCGGAAAATGTAGGATTTTACTTTTATAAATAATGGTGTGTTAATGTGGTAGGTTAAAAATGAGATAAGTATGAAAAATTTCAAGTTGGCGAGCAACAGGTCCATTCAGCAATTCGCCTAATAGGTTGGCGAGCTCGGCTGAATCCGCCGTTGGGCTCAATACTAGTGCAATGCAAAGCCTGTAAAACTCAGTGAACTCAAAAAGTAGCTCAGTGCATCGCCAACCTGTTCGACGATCTCGATGCAGACAACTGATTTCGCCCCCAGAAAATTGGAGATTTTGAAGAAAGGTTGGGATAAAAACTGCTCGGTGCTTCGCTGAGTGGTTCAGCGAGTGCGACTAAAGTCACTGAATGGAAAAGAACTGAACGGTTATATAAACGCCAAAGGTCAAATTTTTGAATCTCTCACTTTCCCTCATTTCAAACTCTCCAAAATCACACCAAAGGTATTATTTTCTAGATTTTTACCTTAAATTAGTATTTTAGTCGGTGATTAGTGCTTGGTGTTGGATTTCTTTGCTGCCTAGCATTACAAAAAGCCATTTGATCATCATGCTAGTCTCGAAAACCCTTAATTTATTTTTGAAAATTTTGCACTCATTTGCAATTATAGTATCAGAATGACGTGTGCTGGGCCTCTCTGATAAAAATAGGTTGCTATGATGCTATTTTAAATTCGTAAATTTTGCCTAAAATGCTTAAATGGTTGAATGCCTTAGTGTTTGCACTTTGAATAGATTGATCTTGAAATGGGTGTTGCATATTAGTTGTTAGGTTGATTGGGTGAATTCTAAGTAGCCCACATTTGCGCTTACTAATCAAAATTGCTTGATGAAGGAATGGGTGACAACATTCTTAAGGGTAATCGTAGTTAAATGGCAAAAATTTGGCAAAACTAGAAGAAGTCTGAGTACTCTGGGGTGATGGGAAGTAGGGGTTTTAGGTGAGTTTCGTGTGTGCAGGCTTTGATTTTACTTTTGAAGATCATAAGTTCGGTTTTGAGATTTGGGTTGTCTATTTTTAATTGTGTTTTTGAAACTACTTTGCGGTTGTTTGAGCTTATGGCTCTATTTTAGGTTTAATTGAAAAATAATTTCGCCACCTCTTGTGTTAAAAGTGGTTTTTCTTGTACAAATTTAAGTCTCGGTTTCGATCAATACCGATGACTTGAATAGTGCTCTCAATCGAACAAACATGAATGTGCAGCTACGATGAGAACAAATGAAATTGCATAGACAATATGTGAACACTTTGCATCTCGTTGTGATTAGCCATGTCTCAAATTGATTCTCTTGTAATGACCGTTGTACACTAGCGAAAGTATGTAGTCTTGTTTGACTTAAGTGTCGATGCCTTGTGTGATGAGCTTACTTTGAACCTTGCATGAACAAACCTAGAATTTGCCCCCGTTAGTCTGATCGATCAAGTAAGTTGTGCTCTTGAGATAATCTTAGGCAACTTTTGAAGAGTGTGAGTCAATTTGACATATACCTCTTTTGTGGCCTACCCGTGAGTGTGTGAAACTCTTTTGAACACCCTTTGAGCCTTAGCTTTCTTTGGAAGAACCTTGATGAACCCTAGACCGTACTTTACCCACTACCTATAATCCTCGTAATTTGTGATTTAGTAAATAGCCAACTTAGGCTTTTAGTTAGGGTGTGGTGAAAAGGAAAAGGAGAAGTCAAGAAGGGCAAGAAAAAATCCCCCCTAACCCATGGTATTGCATAAAAGTGGAAACCCCTTCAATTCAAAAAAAAAAAAAAAGAAAAAAAAAAGAGTGGAACAAAGTACGAAGGAAATCGGGTTTCCAAGCAATCCATGAAGGTGAATAAAAATGTGACTTAGAAGCACTAGAAAAAGAATTGATAATGGAAAAGAAAGGAATACCTTGAGAATACCACTGCTCATGAGGAAAAAGTCACTGAGCCTAAATAACCATACCTTTACAGTCAGCCTCATTACAAGCCTTAGAAAGACCTTTTTGATCTTAAGTAAGCCAAATCGAAAGTCGAATGGAAAATAAGGGTAAACCTATGGGAGAAAACATGCATTGTGTTTCTCTTTTTGAGTGTGAGCGTTGCATCTGATTCCTGATCTTGAATTGATTAACCTCTGAGTGTGAATATGAAATCATTCTTCATGTGAGAGCATTTAGATACTCTTTGTTGAAGCTTGAACTTGCACAAGTAGCAAGTATTGCAAGCATGACAATTTTTGGTATGGTGTGTCACAACCTGAATCTTTGAGTACACAATTGATCCTTACACAAGTAAATTGAGTCTTGTTGTGTGCATTCATGAGTGAGTCTTGTGTAGCAATCTTTAAGACACCCTTTTTGAACGGCTGAACTTGAGTTTGCTTTAGGACAAGCAAAAGTTTAAGTTGGGGGTGTTGATGAGTCCACAAATTGGACTAATTTAGGGCTTTATTTGGATAGAAATAGTGTCCTCAAATGCTTATTTTGTCTCAATATCTGATGAAAACTCTTAAGTTTCAGGTATTTGAAGTTTTAGTGGAAGTATGGACACTTAGGCACAAAAAGGAACAAAAAGGTTGAAAAGAACGAAGATGCTGAAGCCTGAGCATTGCCAAGCACACTTGGCGTTTCACAGAAGGTACGCACTCTGCCCTTCGTTCCAGTACGCAAAGCCTTGAAGGAGCAGGACCAAAAAGGCGATGGAAGGAGCAGTCGATGTTCTACTGAATAGATCCGCGAAGTAGTACTATGTCGCCCAATGGTCCAAAATGTGAAGATGTTGAAGGCAAGCATGAAACGGTGATGAAATAGAAGAAGGGCGAGTCGCCGAGTCATTCGACGACATCGACTAACTTCACCGAAAGATCTGCCCGCGCTATTTTCTGAAGTCTATAAATACTAAATTTATTATTAATTTTAGTAGAGTCGAACATTTATTTTAATGTACAGAATATAATAGTACTTTTTAAATATTTTCTCTCAAGTTTGGAGTGGGTTTTTGAGAGACTTGAAGAAAGAAGGATTCCATCTTCCCCAAGTTGGAAGTGGGTCTTCTCCATTCTTCTTCCTTTGCTTAAATCATGGTTTAATTTCTTATACCCATTTGGTTTTAATATCATTTTAGGTGTATTTTGTTATTTCTTGATGTGTGGCTAAAAACCCCCATTCCTGGGGTGTGATATAGAGAATATGTGTCGATATTATTGTTGGGTCTTGCTTGGTGATAGGTTAGATGTAGTTTAATGGTAATTTCACCTAGTGGTTATGGTTTAATCTAAAGGGTTTGCAGTTGTAAATTCAAAGTCACCCATGCGTTTTCGGCTTGCTTAAGAGGGAGGCCGCGAAACCAAGACCACTAGACTGATGGTATAAGAAGTGGGTTGATATGAGGTTTAACCCGAGAGGGTGAGCCCTAGTCCCATATCCTAACACTCAGCTTGAGGGAGTGAGTGGGTAAGGCGTAGGCCGATCTTCATGCGGCAAATGGGTGCCCGAGAGGAACACATTTTTAATGAGGTAAGTTGCTCGAGCGGGAACTTATTTCCATTTAAAGCTTAGTCTAGTCACTATTATATTACAAATTTCATTTCAAAAGCATGTACCCAACTATATATTTCAACTTGTATTGCGGTTACACCCCAAGAATTCTTACCCATACTTGGTTTTCTTGTTATTTTTGTTGTTTTTACTAATTGTGACAAAAAACCGAAATTGATACTTGATACTTTTGTGTCTCCCTTTAATTTACAATGTTTTTAATCGTTAATATTTTTAGCTACGACTAATTAGAACTTAATTTTATTTTTCTACTAATTCTCAAAACCACTCCCTTGGGACACGACCCCAACCTTTAGTTGGGTTACTATATTATCGACGATCATAGACACTCGTACCGTAGGTTAGTGTCGTTGGTCGTGATAAGCATCAAACATAACTTCATAAATAAATACGTGAGAACTAAGCACGTCCACCTTTCAAGTGGATCAATCCATTCATATATAAGAATCTTAAACATAGAGTACCTTTATACATTGCCTTCAAGGCTATACTTCAAGATTCAACACTTACAATTTACCCTTTAAGGGTCATAGATCTTGTCTTGCAATCACACTTAGAATTACTACTTTAAGCATGAATCAGACAAGATTAATTGATTAAATTAACATAGATACTATTCTAAGTATTCACATTGCATGAACAAACCTATCTCAATTTCATAAAGTTACGGTCATGGGGAAGCAGGTCAATTCATGGTGAATTTCACAATAAAAACCCTCAATAAACATCAAATTCATCATAATATTGGATATTTAATATAAAGAAATCGTTTCCAAGAAGAACCTATGGCTTGAATCAAAACGCTAGTTTTTGAACAAATTCCCAATTTTGAAAAGTAGTGTTGAAGTCCTTCATGGAGAAAGAAATTCCATGAATGAAGGTTCCCATACCTTAATTAAATCTTTGCCACGAAATTGGAGTGAAAACCTTGGAGCTTGAACCCTAATCTTGAAGCTTTTCGTGTTCTTCAATGGAGGAAGTTGTAGAGAAAGAAATATTGGAGAAGAGATGAACGTTTTATTTTGAAGTGGGTGTTTGTGAAAGTGATTAATTTTGGGGATATTTTAATATAAAATCCCTTATATAGTTATTTAGAAATAATATAAATATAACAACTTTCTAATTTAACTTAAAAATTATATTTACGAAAACACCCCTGCACATATGAACTTAGCCAAAAAAAACTAAAGAAATGTTTAAGGAAGCATTTAAGGTCCTTGAAGTGGTCCACTAACCTTGGACCCTCCCTTGGAGTTTGCCTTCAGCTTTTTAAAGCTAAAGCATATCCATGGGAGTATTCAAAAAGCCTATTTGTACCACACACACATATATATATATATATTTGAAAATAATATAGACTATACCCATTTAATTTGGACTGAAAGTAATTTACGAAATTACCCCTTTTTATGCCCCTCTTGGATTGCCAAAATAAAACTAAACCAATTACCAAGGGAGCTTTTAAGTTACCTTCCTTAAACCCTCCCTTGGACTTTCCTTTAGATTTTTAAAGCTAAGGCATAAGTCTACAAGGGAGTACACAACAAAGGGCCCCTACATGCACACGTGCACTGCCTAGTGTATTAGGGCAGCCCCCACACGTGGTGGTCTCCATTCTATGGGACCCTCTTTTGTCCTTATATCCTCACGTGTAAATCCCCTAAAAACACTAAGTAATTGTTTAAGGGACCTTTTAAGGGTCATGGACTACTTCAAGTCCCTTGAACCCATGCATGAACTACCATTTTGCCCAAAATGGTTAAGGGAAACTTCACAAGGCCCTTCAAGGACATTGAACTGTTTCACCTCCCTTGATCCCTCTCTTGAAAAAATACTTAGTCAAAATTTGGACTATTTTACAAATCCAAATTTATGCATAAACTTTTAAGATTCATACGTTAAGCTCTAGTTTGACCTAGCATTTTCCGGAGTGTCTCACTTGGCTGAGGTTTAACAAGATGGTGTTGCAATGCCAAACTCACGAATTGCCCAATAATGTACAGCTGCAGTACTTCTATAGAAGCCTCAATTAAGGTTAACAAGGGAGTGGCTGATAAACTTTCTCTGGGAGGTTTAATGCAACAACCTTACGCAATGGTAGCCCAACTCCTTGATTGCATGACCAAGATTACCTGGGCATAGTACACATTCGAACATCAAGTCTCCTCTTTTACTTAAAAATTGACAAAGGAGCAGATTGAGAAAGATCAACAAAGAGACCAAAACATGGCAAAGATAATGACCCAACAAAACATCTTTGCCAAGAATGTCATGGGTGTTGGTACAAGGAGTGTTAATGATGTCGGTGTTGGTGGTGTAAAGCCCGAGGAGGCCAAATTTGAAGCATTGTACAATGAGGAAGTGAACTTTCTAGCAAACAAAGGAGGAGGTTATCGTGTAAACTACCCAAGGCCGGGTGGTAATCAAGGTTAGATTAGAGATGAGGGTTGGAGAGACCGTGACATAGAGTGGTGTGATCGTAATGCCTCTTGGAAGGAAAGATAAGGGGAGACGGATAGATATGCGCCTCCCCATGAGCGTCAAAATCCCAAAGATTTTGAGGGTGTACGTACGAAAGACGTGATTTCACACATTCTCAACAAGGTTCAAGGGTCCGATAAAGTGTTGAAAGAAATGAAGGAGGATGTGTCGACTCTCAGCGAGACGGTGACCTCTCCCTCAGTCTCTATCAAGCAGTTGGAGACCCAAATGGATAAAATTTCTTCACATCTGAACCCAATAAAATAAGGGGTTTTCCTAGTAATACTCTGCTAAACCCCAAGAATGAAGCTGGAATGGGTACTTGCGTCGTGTCACGATGTTAAATAAGGCGCTTCTTGGTAGGCAACCCAAGTTTTTAATGCTTTAAGTTTAATTTTGAATAATGGGTGTTGATTGTGCAAGTTGAAAAGTGGAATGCATTTGAGAATACACAGGTTGGCGAGCAAAGTGTCCAGCCGGTGACTCACCGAAGAGGTCGGCGAGCTCGACCTAGACCACTGTTGGACCCACAAAAATCATAGGTGGAAGTCTATAAAACTCGGCGGGCCAATGAATGAATAGGTGACTCACTGAAGAGGTCAGTGAGCCTAATTCTGACCGCCAATTGGACCCTCAAATTGATTGGAGGTCCTGCAAAACTCGGCGAGTTAAGTTACCACTCGACACATCGCCAAGTGGTTCGGCGTGGTCGACTAACACCGCCAAAAGGGCCGTGAACTGAAACGTTTTAAAAGGTAAAACGATTTAAATTTTCAAAATCTTTCACATTCTCTTATTTCGAGCCTCGTACACTCTGAACCACACTCTAGACTTTCCGTATTTCCCTATTTTTGTTACTTTTTATGTTTGATCTAGTGCTCAGATTTGGATTACATTGACGCCTAGCATATCAAATTCATATAATTTGGCAATCAGGTTGGTTTTCTGAACCTCGAACTCTTGATTTGTAATTGAACTCGAATGCATTTGATAATTTTGTAATGATGTGTGTTGGGACTGTGTTTAATAGTGTTTAATGCGTTGTTGTGCCTATTTTGTGTTTCAAAATTCTGCCTAATTGTTTAAAATGATGATTTCCCTAGTTTTGTGTGTTAAAGTTGAACCTAAATTGTCGGATAGCAATTATTTTATGTTGGGTCTAGTTGGGTGAATTCTGATAATTTTAAACAACCTGAATGCCAAAATTTATGAATTTTATAAGCTAGGCGGCAAAGTAATCCAAATACGAGCACGAGATCAATCACAAAAAGAGAATAAAAATGGGAACGTACGGAAGATCTAAAGTGTAGGTGAGAGTGTACGGGGTTAGGAATTAGAGAATATGAAAGATTTTGAAATTTTAAACCATTTGGCCTTTTAAAACCTTTGAGTTCGCGGCACTTTCGATGGTATTAGTCGACCAGACCCATTTTTCGATGGTATTACCTCATTGAGTTTAACAGGAGCACCAGTCAATTTGGGGGTCCAAACAACGGACAAAATTGGGCTTTTCGACCTGTTCGGTGAGTCGCCGATTCAACAATTAGGCCACCAAGTTTTACAGACTTCTGATTAATGTTATATGGGTCCAATGGCGGTCCAAGTCGGGCTCGCTGACT
The DNA here is from genome assembly GCA_029582725.1 of Solanum chiquidenum. Lineage (NCBI taxonomy): Eukaryota > Viridiplantae > Streptophyta > Magnoliopsida > Solanales > Solanaceae > Solanum > Solanum chiquidenum. Next base: position 21,391 of record JAJOOS010004572.1, read on the forward strand.
TCTTCAGCGAGTCACCCACTGGACTCTTGGCTCCCAAAACTACACAATCTCAAATACACTTCACTTTTCAACATGAACGATCAACACCCATTTTTCAAAATTAAACTTAAAGCATTAAAAACTTGGGTTGCCTCCCAAGAAGCGCCTTAGTTGACGTCATGGCACTACGTAAGTACCCATTCAAGCTTCATTTTTGTGGTTTGCCATTTTATTACCAGGTAACCCCCCTTGTTGTCTAGGGTTCAAATGTGACGAAATCTGACCCATTTGGGTCTCCAACTACTTAATTGAGACTGAGTTAGAGGTCACCGTCTGGTTGAGAGTCGATACCTCTTCTTTCATTTCTTTAAACACCTTATTGGACCCTTCAACCTTGTTAAGAATGTATGAGAGCATGTCTTCCGTATAACCACCCTTAGAATCTTTGGGCTTTTGAAGCTCATGGGGAGGAACATACCTATCCTTCTCCCCCTCTTTTTCCCTTCCAGGTGGCATTACGATCATACCAATTTCTGCCACGGTCTTTCCAACTTTCATCTCTATTCCAGCCCTAATTTCCACCCGATCTTGGGTAGTTAGCACGATAACCTCCTCCTTGGTTGGCTAGGGAGTTCACTGCCTCATTATACAATACTTTAAATTGGGCTTCATAGGGGTTTAATCCACAAACACCCATAACATTAACACTCTTCGTACCAACACCCATGACATTTTTAGCCAAGATATCCAGTTGGGTCATCATCTTTGCCATGTTGTTGTCTCTCTCTTGATCTTTTTTTGATATGCTCCTTTGTCATTCTAAAGTTGAAAGGAGAGACTTGGTCCTCACGAGTGTACCATGCCTTGTTGATCTTGGTCATGCAATCAAGGAGTTGGGAAGAACCTTCATAGGGTTGTTGCATTACACCACCGGGAAAAAGTTGATCAACAACTCTTTTACACCGAGTCAAGGTTCCTATAGAAGTATTGCAATAGCAAGTTGTTGTGCAACCCATGAGTTGGGCATTGTAGCACCAACTTTTTAAACCTCAGCCACGTCTCATGGATTGGCTCTCCCTCCAAGCATTTGAAACTTTGCTTACTATACTTAAGTTTCATCATCTTTGATGAAGGGAAAAATCTCACTTTGAACAATGTGATCAGCCTTATCCATGAAGTGATAGAATCTCTTGGCAACTCAGTAAACCACTTGTCGGCCTCACCCATCAGATAAAATGGGAACAACCCTCAAATGGACCTATTCTTGCGATATGTTCTTAAATAAGAACGGTCTACTAACATAAAAAAAAATTCGGATATGCTCATGGGGATCCTCATGAGTGAGCCCACCAAATAAACCTTTCAGTTGTAGGAGCTGAGGCATGGTGCTTGTGATGTGAAAAACAACATTTCCTTCAGCTGGAGGTAAATGAATGGCTCCAACACCACCCACTTTGACTGGGTGATTGATGTTTGCGTCATTGACATAATGGACGTTTTCGACGTCATCTTGTTGACCCACTTGGATACCATTACTTTCATTAATGCTCATCTCTTCCTCTGTTTTAACACAAGCAATACAAAACCAAAAACAAAAATAAGTAGATTCAAGTATAAGTAAAAAGAACACAATTCAACTTCACCAAAGAATTTCAAACAACACCACTCCCCAATAGCGATGCAATTTTGATTCAACATTTCAAGCACACCTCTTCAAATTCTAGGTTTCAATGATTGTTAATCTGTATAAAACCCAACAAATAAGTTAGGGTCTAATCCCATAGGGAGAGGTACGTGTTTTAAATTCAATTAGGAAGTGCAAATATGTTCTAATCAGCCACTTCAATAGAAATTATCGATAAAAGACATTAATCAAATCAAAGGGGTGGCACGAATGTCAGATGGGAGTTTTGGTTTTAATTATCAACTACAAGTAGTCACAAAACTTCGAAATAGCAATAGGGAGAGCGATTCTCGGGATGTGATCGAATAAGGAAAATATGGATATATGGGTAATTGAAACTACTAGTAAATAGCTAAATATCAGTGAGTAGGCTAGACTATAAGGGAGATAGCTTTCGCTCGAACAACTACCCCGAATCAGGTGATTTCTTTTGAACATCAACAAGAATGACAACGAAGAACATCCCACACGTTAATTCATCCACTCTTTTGTACTAGATGGGTAGGATTGGGTTTAGGATTTACTCTCTTGAGCAAAACCCATCTCAACTGAATGCCCAAAAATTATTAATCAATAATCATAGTTCTAAAACCTCTCTCTCGAGCAAGCCAAGAACACAAAATTAGATATGCATTTTCAACTTCAACTCATAATTTAAACCACAATTAATGATTAAACTTACTTGAAAATAGAATTTAAACTAGTAATTAACAATAACCATACACTAATTCAACACATAATCACATGATAACACCCCAAGAATTGAGGTTGTAGCCAAACATCATAAAAGAGTAAACACAGTTACCAAATCGATTAGCCATCAACTAGGTAAGAGTGATTTGGTCTTTACAATGCTTTAATTTGAAGAATATTCAAAACCCACTTCAAAAATCTCAAAATTAGATCTCTCCAATTCTTCAAAACTATGAAACACTACAGAGAAAAGTGTTATGTATCTCAAAACTCAACTGAATATACTAAAATAAATGTTCAAAATCTAATTTATAGTGTCCAAAATTAAGCCACAAATGGTTGTTTTGCGAAGTAAGTTGGGCTTGCCAAACCACTCGACGAGCCGCCCTTTGACCTCTTCCATGGCCTTTTTGTCTTGACATTCAGTATCCTCGATCTCTAAAAGTTTAGGCAATCTATCTTTGCTTCACAAAACTTCTCGGCGATTCACCGACTCCTCTTTTTTGTCACTGACTTGGTTTCTTCCCTCAGGGCTAGTACACTGGAACATTAGGCGGTCAAGTTAGCCACTTGGCAAATATCTTACTGCTCTTGTGTAATACCCCATATTTAGTAAACCACGTAGGTCTAAGTGAGGGTGAAACAAGTCAAGGCTAGAGGGCGTGAGCCAAGGCAAAGGAGCAAGGGCCAAGGCAAGAGCCAAGGCAAGAGCCAAGGCTGCCCCATTCTGCCAAGGCACTTCCCTAGGCCACGAGAACCTAGATGGATCGTGGTGGCCACCATAGATCGTGCTGCCACCCATGGTGGTGAGGCAGTGTGCCCCTCAAGCCTTCCCAAGTTTGCCTCCTCCACACGAGCCACTTCATGTGTCGTGAAGGCCTAGACGACTCGTGGGAGTCGCCGTGAAGTTGCTTTCATTTCTTGGGGGCCAAGACCTCAAACCTTAGCCAATGTATAAGGACCACAGGAAGGACCACAGCTCGTGACCCCTGTCGTGGTGCCTGGGAGTGGGCTGCCAAGTGAGGGTCTTTTTTGTAAATTCCTTTTTAGTTGGTTTTAAGTGGTGGTCATTTTGTATGGACTTTATACACCTTTATAAAGTATTTTAAGTCTCTAACCACCCCAATTAAGTCATTAATTCCAAAAGCCCTGAAGATCCCAAAGTTCTTCATCTCAAAAATCCTCTCTTTAGAAAATTCCAAGAAGAAGAAGAAGAAGAAGAAGGGTCAAAGCTAGGCCAAATTCCATTATTATTCCAAGATTTTTGAGGGATTTATGATCAAGGTATGATAGCTTATTCATCCTTGATTCTTCAATCCATGGAGTCCCCTAGATTTCCCCCAACTATGAAGAAAAAACCCAATTCTTGCTAGGGTTTCTTCCTATGTTGTGGGTAGTGTCGAGTTTGATACCAATTGAGTGGATAGTACTTGTTTATGATTGATTTAGTATTTAATTATGATATTATGATGACTTTATAGGTTTTCCATAGGTAACACTAGTCAAATTAATGAAATTTAATTATGTGGGTTTTATACCATGAAAGGTTAAATTGAGGATTCATAGATGATCTTCTATAATTGATGTTATGAGTAGTAATAGTTCAAGAATAGAAACGTGTAGATATGAATTGAACTAGATTATGGTATATATGATGGGTCATGACTAGTAAAGTTGAAGTTGAACTCTTATGATGAATTATGACTAGAATCACTTTATTATGATAAATGTGTTTAGAATGCCTTGAAGTTTAGGTATGAATGATGATTGTAAGAAGTAAAGCTTGAGAGTCAGGCTTGTAGTTATGAATGTTGGTTCCTACTGCATTAAGTGTACAACTAATATGATGAACTATGAATGTTAGGGCTTTGAGAGTAAAGCTAATATGAGGTGATTTTGTTCTGTATTGTTGAAAAGATATTCTAATATACAAACTTAGGCATGAATATGCTAGGAGATGAAGGTTCTCTCACAGAGAATGATTATATATTAAAGGGTTTACTAACCTAAAATGAATCACAACATATTAGACTAGAATAGCTTGAAGTTGTGACTTAATGTGCCTTAATAAATAGCTTGACTTGGTATGATAAGACAATGCTTGGTAGAATGAGTTAGGAGTTCTCATGGTAGCCTTGGATTGAACCATAGTGCTTCTCCTAGTGGTATCTTGAACTAGCATCATAGAATGCTTTCATTGTAGCATGACTTGGTAAGGCCAAGACCATTTCATGGTAGCTTAATTAGGATTGAGAAATCATACTCTCCTTTGGTGGCTTACATTAACATCATAGGGTGCTGGTAAGGGTAGCATGAAATAGTAGATCTAAGACTATTTCATGGTAGCTGGATGGAACACTTGTACCCTTCCTTGTATAGCTTGGACTTGCATGATAGTATGTCTTTCCATAATAGCTTTGTCTAGTCCCATAGGGTGACTATTCCTTGGTAGATTGGTCTAGCCTAATAGGGAGGTATTCCTTGGTAGTCTAGCATGATAAATAGTAATCATTGATGTATGATAGCCTAAAGTAGTACTTAGAATGGGTAGGATTATGGGGTCTTATTCATGCATTGCACAATTATAACTTGACGCTACTTATAAATTATGTCTCTTATGTGTTGTATTTTTATCTTGGATTAAGTAATACTACTTTTCCTTGGTAGCCTTGAATAGGTGAGATATGACCATTCACGAGTAATGACTTGACTTGGACTAGTAAAGAAGTACTCTTCCATGACTATTATAAATATGAGGGACAAGTCCCTAATCTAAGTGGCAATGTATGTGATGGAAGTAGATTACCTCAAGGAGGAATTGGAAGCATGTTATAATATGAGATATGCCTATATGATATATGTTAGCTTGGATTATTGCCATAATTGCCTTTCCTTCAATATGTTTGACTAAGGTGAAAGTTCCCTTGTCTATGAGAATTATGCTAAGGATGAGATCCTAAGATGATAAGTATGATTATGATGACCTAAAAGTGGTCCTAAGATGATAATTATGATTATGATGACCTAAAAGTGGTACTTAGTGTGGATGGGATTATGGAATCTTATTTATGCATTTCACAAGTATTCTTTGAGGTTACTTGAGAAGTGGTTCTTTGATGATATGAAGGACTCAAGATTGAATAATGCTTATATGATGATTATGTTGGAGACTTTGCTTATGATTATGATATTGTCTCTTATGCTTATAGTTTATGTTTCATGAAGTATCTCTTATGTTGATGGATTATGTCTTTTCTTGACTAACCCTTATGTTATGCTCTTATGATGTTATACTAGCTATCATATTTAGTACTTCTGTACTAACGCATACTTTGCCTACATTCTAATCAAATGTAGGTTCAGAGATTTGAGTTCCATTCTTGAAGATAGGATTCTAGAAGTGCAAGGAGTTCAAGACTTGGTGAGTCCTCGTAGCTTCAAGGATGAAGCCATCATTTCCTTTTATGTCTTTCTTTATGTTTTTGAGACTATTGTATGGGCTTTGTCCCATGATTTATTCAAAGTATTGTAGTAGATGATTTGAGACAAAAGTGTAGTAAGACTTCCGCTTTGCTTTTATAAAGACTTTGATTGTACAAAAAATATTTTAAAATTCTGCACTTCTCTAGTATCCTATGTGATGATATGCTAAGGGTTTGTATGATACCCCTTCGGTGTCAAGTAGGCCATGTTACATCTAGGGTGTACCGCTGGGTCGTGACATATTGGCGATTAGTAGGCTTGCCTTTCTTCATTTCTTCAGCTTGTTTTGTTCCTGTTTGCATGCTAGTGTCCTAGCTTTGTTCCTCAATCCATATACCTTAAAATCAAGGATTTAACATCAGTTTATGGAACAAATTAATCATTTGAGGACTCTAAATCTATACAAAGAAAGCCTTGAATGAGTCCAAATGTCGGACTCATCTACTATTGGCAATTGAACAAGGTTACCATTAAGAATAAGTATCCTATTCAAATGATTGATGATTTATTTGATCAACTCCATGGAGCAAGTTATTTCTCTAACATTGACCTTATATCGGCTAATCACAAATGGAGGGTGAAAGAATATGATATTTAGAAGACCACATTTGGTGCTCGGTATGGTCATTATGATTTCATGGTTCTATCTTTCAATTTGACTAAATCTTAGGTGACATTTATTGATTTGATTAATAGGGTATTCAACAGATATCTTAACATGTTAATTATTATATTTCATGATGAAATTTCAAATTACTCACGGTATGAGGGTGAGCGTGTTGAGCATTGTGTTGCAAATTCTCAAGGAATGTTAATTGTATGTTATGTTTATTAAATGTTAGCTTTGGTTGAAGTGCATTCCTCTCCTTGGAAATATTGTCTCTGGTGAATGTTTTCAAGTCGATACTAAGAAAATTCAGGCGGTTAAGAATTGCACTAGACCTTTGTCCGCTCGGGACATATAGAGTTTCATAGATTTGACCGGTAATTATAAAAGGTTTGTTGAACAATTTTCCTCTATTTCATCACCTTTGAAAACATTGACTCAAGAAAAAGTTAAATTCCTATGGTCAGAAGCTTCTGAGAATAGTTTTCATGAATTAAAAGATAGACTTACTTTTTCCCATATTTTGACACTACCGGAAGGATCGAATGGTTTTGTGGTATATTGTAATGCCTTGTGGGTTGGTCTTGGTTATGTTTTGATGTAGCATGGAAAATTCATTTCATATGCTTCAATGAAATTGAAATTGCATGAAAAGAATTATCCCACTCATGATTTGGACTTAGCGGTGGTGTTGTTTCCTCTAAATATTTGGAGATATTACTTTTATGGTGTGCGCATAGATTTGTTAACAGATCACAAGATTATGAAATACACGTTCACACAGAAGGATTTAAATATTCTCCAATAAAGATGGCTTGAGTTAGTAATGGACTATGAAATGAGTGTCATCGATCATCCTGGAGAGGCGAATGTAGTGGCGGATGTTCATAGTCGACTATAAATTGGAAGTATTACTCATGTTAAGGAAGACAACATGGATTTGGTTCGTCATGTTCATATGTTTGCTTGATTAATTGTTCGATTGGGGGATTCCATTAAAGGTTTTATAGTTGTCCATAATAGGTCAGAATCATCTTTTGCATCGGACATGAAAGCTAAGCAAGATCTTGATCCGAGTATAGTTGACTTGAAGAAGTCAGTTTCAGTAAAAGTCATTGAGGCTTTATCCCAAGGTGGAGATGGTTTCCTTTTATGTTAAGGACGGTTATGTGTTCTGGATTTTGATTCATCTAAGCTGAAGCCCATAGTTCTAGGTTTTCAATTCACCTAGAGCCTGTAACACCCAAGAAATTTAACGACCTAAGCTAGAGCCTAACTTATAGTCTAGTGTCCTAAATAGGGTTAATATGAAGATAAGAGTCATAAAATGACCTCCCTAACTTGGTACTAATGTTTTAGGACCTACACATCAAGGCATGACCCCCAAGGACCCCCCAAGGGTCCTTTAGGAGGACCCAAGTGAAGGCCCAAAAAGCTATCAAAAGACAGCATGACCTACGAATAGGCACCCACGAACCGTGGGTGGATCCATGCCTCATAGGTGGAGGTCGCGGGTCGAGACTTAGTCTCCCCATTTATCCCCTGATCCTCCCCCTTCTCTGGACCAAATGATGACTTGCTAGCACGGGGAGTCACCCCACGTACGGACCGTAGGTGGGGGTTTTGTCTGTCACAACTGCAAAAGTTGTTAAGTTTCGGCCAAGGGTCAAACTTTTTAATTAATTCCTATTTTAATTATTAAATGTTAGGTATGGTTAATATTAGTTATTTAAACATATATAAGTACTTTTTAACAATTAAACAACTCTTTAAACCCTCATAACTCACAAGACTCAAACATAACCAACTTTCATCTCAAAATATTCTCTCTAAGACTCCATTGAAGAGTAAGGTCAAGGTCAATATAGGGGTTCAAGAACCAGCCTTTATTCTCAAATTTCTTGTGGAAATCAAGATAAGGTATGGATGCTTTTCATTCTTGGGTAGCTATCCCCTAAGAAGCCCCTTCAAACTATGTTTAAGACTTCCAAAAAACCTACACTGCAAGAAACTGTACTTTTAGTGGCGAGGAAAGTCGCCACAGATACCTCAAAAGTCGCCACTAAAGACCTTTAGAGGTGGCAACATGGCCGTGGCAAGTACTTCCATAACTAAACGCTAGTTGTGACGACAAAAGAGAGTCGCCACAAATAGTACATATTGTGACGACAAAAATCGCCACTAAAACTAAATAAAAATCCGTTCCATGAAGTTGATAATGGGTAGGGTCGCCACTATAGACTAAGTTTTAGTGGTGACAGATGTCGCTACAGAAACCATTATACCTTCAGCAACAACTCTTGTCGCGACAAAATCCTCCGATTTAGTGGCAATCATAGTCGCTACAGAAACAATTATACCTTCAGCAGCAACTATTGTCGCTGCTATAGCCTGCAATTTTTAGGTGGCAAATATATTGTCACCACAAACATTGTACCTTCAATAACAAGCATGAGATTTAGTGGCAAATAAAATTGCCACTAAAACCTATTTTTTTAGCAAAAAAAATCAAAAATATATTTTCTATTACGACCTAATTTTGAAAATCAAGATACCGATATATTTTCCATCAGCTGCATATCAATATCAGAAACATACAATATTGTTATTATAGAAAACATCAAAATAACTTCTCAAATTAAATATTATAATAGTTCTTCCACAGAAAATTAAAGATATACTTCTAATATTGTACATTTATGTATTTACATATGACCAAGAAAAAGTAAAATATATTGTATCTTCACACTCCTCCTTAGGCGATTGTCCCTGATATTAAGAAAAAAACATATGATCATTCTCATAATCTAATGTTAATAGATAAAGGGGTGACCATAGTAATATTGAAATAAAAGAATGTAAAACACATTTCAGAGAGTAAAATTATTGCATTAAGCAATGCATATACTAGAGTTACTAAAGAACTTCAACTAAACAGATGTTAAGGACCTATATACCTAAGGACAAATATCCTCAAGGAATTCAACAAACTATCTGGCTTTTCTACTTGTGAACTAGGTTGATTTTCCAACTACTGAGCAATGTTTTAGTTTCTCAAATAATATTTTTTAAGCTATCAAAAGTATTTCTTTCTATGATAAAAAGTGAATAGGTAAATAGTTGTGATCAACACTCATACCCAAATCTATAAAACTAATATCGAGGCAATAAATGCTTTTTATATGGGAAGAAAAATAATTCCAATTCACCTTCAAAGTTCTATTTTACCCAATATGTAGAAGAAATGAAGTCATATCACATCCTTTTAGCCTGAGATTCCTTCAATTCAGCTAGTTATAGTAGCAAAGGCAAAGAAAACTAGTGCACTCATCAATAATTATACAATAGAACTGAACAATACAACAAATATAGAGATGATTATGAAAAAGAAAAGATTGTTAAGAAAGATTTGACAATCCTGAAAGATACTGAAACACAAATTTATCTTTTGTGACATAGTTGATTTAGAACGCTTCCCTAATGATGCAAAAAAGATTTAATATTCTTCTTTGTGTGTTATTATTTACTCTACTGTTACATGTGTTATAAGAATTGGATTTGTTGATTTGTAGTGCTTAAGACTTTAGTGTTAATCATGTTTCATTTGATTTTTTAATTGACTAGTTCATTGAGATATCTAATCTTGGAAGCTTGAACCAACTTTTAGTATATATACATTCTATTTGAGAATGATGTAGAAATTGCACGCCTTACATAGTTTAATTCTGAGCCATATATTTTTGGTCTTATCATTAGAAAGGTATTTTCTTCGACCACAAGGTGCAAGTGTTGTAGCTGCCTACCCCTTCCCCTGTATCCCCTTTCTGTTCCTAAGCGAAATTATATATCATTTTGCATAATTAAACTACTTGCTTCCACTTTGTGATTTTCTCTGTGATCATATAATAGAAGTATTCACTTTTAATCTTCACCAATATATATCTGCATAAAACCTGATTGTTGACCTCATATTTTTTCCTACTTCAACAATCACCAACTAGGGAGTAGTTCACAATTACAAATCCTCAAGTCCTTCTGCCTAATGCAAGCACAATACCGAAGGCAACAGATGTTTAATTTGGTTAAATAACAATCTACATGAACTACTTTTATATATATATATATATATATATATATATATATATATA
>JAJOOS010004573.1:0-23753 GCA_029582725.1 Solanum chiquidenum
ACAGTTGCTGCAGGTAATCCCAACATTCCTGGCCCTACAGCAGTACCTACAATCAACCCCACAGCACCCCAAAAGCTTTTTTCTTGAACCACTTCAATCTTTTCTTCAAGATTGCAACTTCTAGGTTCATCCACATTCAAAGAAACAGCTAAAGATTTGTGATTTACACAGAGATTATGACCTATAGTGGGATTAAAGAGTCCTTGCTTAATGGTTGGAACTTTTAAGCTTTTACCATGAGCTAGAAACTTAGTATGAGAACTAGGGTGGCTGAAAAATTGAATCTTGAATTGCTGTGAAACAAGCATTTTCAAATTTGAGATACCCAAATATTCTTTTTTCAAGATACCTTAAAGTCTCTTATTTATCAGTGTAAAAATGAGTTCTTGCTGGCAGTTGACAAGTAGCACAGAAAGAAGAAGAATTTTGAATGGATTTTTTTTATCAGTTACCAAAATACAACAAATGGGGTAGTGAAAAAGGACTAAAGGGATACGAATTGAAAAATTATTTGCAGAAAATGAAAAAGTGTTAGAACTGAGTACTGACTAATTACAGCTTCCAGAAACAGCAGGGCCCTTATGCTGAATATTCAGGCGGCGGTGACAAATTTATGCGAGGGTTTGGTTTCATTATTGCCTAACCACGTGCTAAAATTTAAGGAGAATCTTGTATGATTCCTAGACCCTACCAAACAGAGCAGCCAAACTTCATAGAATTTTTTTTGTGGTGGCTAATCTTTACAAAAAGTATAATTATGTTTATTCCTAATGTCATTCAAATACTCAATCATTTGGAGTTCTCTTTATTTTTTTAATATGTCTTTTTAACTTGATTTCAATTGATATTTGAATGTGTACAAGTAAATACTTAAATTTATATAAAATTGAACAAGTATAGACACACGTATCCTACGTAGGACACATGTGTATTTATTCAATCATATCACACACACACACATATATATATAGAACCCGCCTACATGGCACCACTAAAATCCAGGATTCCCTTTTAATTTATTTATTTTCAAAACTAGTCTTTCCTTTTCATGAAAAATTGCGACTTTTATGAAAAATTGTGATTTTTATGAAAAATTGCGATTTCTATGAAAAGTTGTGACATTTTTGAAGAGTTGTGACTTTTATGAAGAGTTGCGACTTTTATGAAAAGTTATGACTTTTATGAAAGGTTGTGACCTTTTCGAAAAAGTTGTGACCTTTCTGATAAGGCACAATAAATATTTGTTCACACTACCTTTTGTTGTCTATAAATAGGGGGATTTCCTCTCATTTTAAAACAACAAAATTTTTGAACTACTTCTTCTTCTTTTGCATAATTTAATAATCATGTACTTTGCTCCTGTTGAGTGACTCACTTCACCATTGTTTTTTGTATCAATACACTGGTGAAGATCTATTCCTTTAAACCTCGGATACTAGAGGGGAATAATTTTTTTAAAGGTACACTATGCATTTAGTGGGCTCGATTTTTTCCTTTCTGGTTCATTCTATTGTTACAAATCCTGGTATTTTTTTTACAGTCATTAATTTATGCTTATTTTATTAATTGTTGTTTTTGAGTATATCTTTTAAACTTTGTTGTTTATGTTTCTGCAAAGTTATTGTTATACGTATTTGTTAGTACATATTAAATAACACACGTGAATTGAGTATTCATGCAAGTTTTCTCTACTAAAATTGTTGAAAGTAGAGTAAAATAATTTCTTAAAGATAGATACTATCATATCTTGAAGACAAAATAAAGATCTTAAAAACTTTATCGCACCTTGATGTGCGAAGTGAACTAGGAAAAGAAGACAAGAATTAATAAACTTTTGGCATAAGTTCAATGATGTGTCGGATGACTTATAGAGGAATATGACTAGACTGCAGACTTTTTTTATCCCAAAGACATAGATAACTACACAATAAATTAACTGATCATATTCAATATGAAGTATGGACAGATTTCTCAAATTTACTGCAAGTTGTAAATACTTTTCTTGAAGTAATAGATGTGTTTTCGACACTGTGAATGGAATAGAAGTGTAGTTTCAAATTGAACTTTATCACTCTGATATATTGATTTTTAAAAAACACCCAAACAAACTGAATAGTTTTGTGTAATATTTTTCCCTTTTAAGTATATATAATAAGTTGAATTGTTGTCCAATAGGATACATTTTCCCTTTAATTTTCATTTTAATAATTACTTATGATACATTTAAATAAGAACTTTAAAATGATATATGTAAAGCAAAAGGTAAGGCTGAACTTTCTACACGTTAGAATTAGAATATTTGTTTACTTTTTCCAGCCTTTTACAATTTATTTATGTCACGACCCAGGGGTACACCCTAGAAGTAACACGGCGTATTTGATCCCGAAGGGGTCTCATACAAGCTCTTAACATTCATAACATAAGATAATAGAAAAGTACGGATATTTTTAAAAAATTATCCGTACAATCGAAGTCTTTTATAAAAGCAAGCGGACATCTTTACTACACTTTGTCTCAACCATCTAAACTCAACTTTGAATTAAAACCTTTCACAACCCATAAAATAGTCTCATGACATGGAGATAAAAGATATAAAGGAAATAGTGGCTGTCCTCGAAACTATGAGGACTCACCCAAATCTTCAACTCCTTTGCTCCTTGGAAACCTAGCCTCAAGATAGTAACTCAAATCTCTGAACTCTACATTTGATGAGGATATAGGCAAAGTATATGTTAGTACAAAATGTACTAAATATGTTAGCTAGCATAACATCATAAGAGCATAATATCATAAATGTTAGTCAACGTAAGACATAATCCAATACTTCATGAAACATCAACTATAAGCATAAGAGACAATATCATTATCCTAAGCAAAGTCTCCAACATAAGCATTATTCCTTCATGTCATAAGAGAACTACTCCTCAAGTAACCTCAAAGCATACTTGTGCAATGTATGAATAAGACCCCATAATCCTATCCAAGTTAAGTATCCCTTTTGGTCATCATTAACATAGTCAATATCACTAGTCAAGCCTTAGACTCTCAAAAGTAGCTTCAATTCATACTTGTGCAATGTATGAGTAAGACCCCATAATCCTACTCATACTAAGTACCACCTTAGGCCATCATATTAATCACCTTAGGATCTCATCCTTTAGCTTAATATGAGAGCCACTTACCTTTAGTCAATATTAACAAAGAAGGCAACTATAGCACAATCCTATCTAAACATACATCATCTAAGAGAACACTTTCTTGAATACCCTTAAGTCATACTTGTGCAATGCACGAATGACATCCCATAATACCATTCATACGAAGTACCACTCTTAGGTCCTCATACTCATACTTCTTAGTTGGAAACTAGTCCCTCTCTTTAAACCTTAGAATACTATGAGGTAATTCCTTAAGCACATTTTAGTTCATTATTAGGTTGAACCCTATAAGATACTTCTTTAAACATGTCTAAATTCATTATTAAGATGGACCATATGCAATACTTACTTAAGCATGTCTAAGTCCATTTATGCTTTTGAACACTATGAGGTACTTCCTTAAGTAAGTCTTAGTTCATTGGATACGGAGATTGCAACCCTAACACCACTAGGTGAAGACTTACACCTCATGAGACCTAACTTTGGGAAAACCCACACTCTACTATGTAAGTGTTCCCTCTTTACCTTAGCTAGTCCTCACATCAACTATGTGTGGTTCTCCTTTCAACTTGGAGCCCAGATCCTATCTTGTGTGACACTCCATCTCATCGTCAATATCCACTTGGGGCCAAGCATACACCCAAAGATTCACTATTAAGCCTTGCTTAACATTTATGTCTCATGGAAGGATGTCCTTGACAATCAATTCATGTCACTTTATACATTCAAGCATTTATAAGGTAGGTTAGGTGAGTATAGGCCTTTCACCACAATTCTATCTATTAGACTTTTATTCATCACATTAACTTTACTCTCAAAGCCCTTGTGATTCAACATTCATGACTACAAGCCTTACTCTCAAAGCTTTACTTCTTACAATCATCATTTATACCTAGATTTCAAGGCATTCTAATCACATTCTTCATTAGTAGGTGATTCTAGTCATAATTCATCATAAAGGTTCAACTTCAAGCTTTACTAGTCACGATCCGTCATATATACTAAAATCTAGTTCAATTCATGTTTACAAGTTTCTATCCTTGAACATTTACTATAGACATAATCAATTTTAGAAGATCAACTCTAAGTCTTCAATTTCACCTTTCATGGCATAAACCCACATAATATCAAATTCATCAAATAGACAAAAGTTAACCATAGAGAACATGTAATATCATCATAATATCATGAATCAATACTAAAAAAATCATAAACAAGTACTATCCACTCAATTGGAATCATACTACAACACTATCCACAATGTATGAAGAAACCCTAGCTAGAATTGGGTTTTGTCTTCATAATTGAGGGAAATCTAGGAGGCTCTATGGATGGAAGAATTCATAGATAAATAAGCTAACATACCTTGGATATAAAGCCCTCACAATTCTTGTATCAATGGAGGAATTTCGACCTAGATTGCTCATCTTCTTCTTTACTTCTAGAGAGAGAATATCTTGAGGGAATTTGACAAGATTAGTCGTCACGAATACCTATTATAGTCGCCACTAAAAGTATGTTTTAGTGACAAAATTTGTCACCTCAAATACCTATTATAGTCGCCACTAAAAGTATGTTTTAGTGGCAAAATTAGTCGCCGCGAATACCTATTATAGTCGCCACTAAAAGTATGTTTTAGTGACAAGATTAGTCGCCGCGAATACCTATTATAGTCGCCACTAAAAGTATGTTTTAGTGGCAAAATTAGTCGCCGCGAATACCTATTATAGTCGCCACTAAAAGTGTGTTTTAGTGACAAGTTTAGTCGCCGCAAATACCTATTTTAGTCGCCACTAAAAGTATGTTTTAGTGGCAAGATTAGTCGCCGCGAATACCTATTTTAGTCGCCACTAAAAGTGTGTTTTAGTGACAAGATTAGTCGCCGCGAATACCTATTATAGTCGCCACTAAAAGTGTGTTTTAGTGGCAAGTTTAGTCGCCGCAAATACCTATTATAGTCGCCACTAAAAGTGTGTTTTAGTGACAAGATTAGTCGCCGCAAATACCTATTATTGTCGCCACTAAAAGTGTTTTTAGTGACAAGATTAGTCGCCGCAAATACCTATTATTGTCGCCACTAAAAGTATGTTTTAGTGGCAATATTAGTCGCCGCCAATACCTATTTTAGTCGCCACTAAAAGTTTGTTTTAGTGGCAAGATTAGTCGCCGCCAATACCTATTTTAGTCGCCACTAAAAGTATGTTTTAGTGGCAAGATTAGTCGCCACTAAAAGTATGTTTTAGTGGCAAGATTAGTCGCCGCCAATACCTATTTTAGTCGCCACTAAAAGTTAGTTTTAGTGGCAAGTTTAGTCGCCGCAAATACCTATTATAGTCGCCACTAAAAGTTAGTTTTAGTGGCAAGATTAGTCGCCGCCAATACCTATTTTAGTCGCCACTAAAAGTTAGTTTTAGTGGCAAGTTTAGTCGCCGCAAAAACCTATTATAGTCGCCACTAAAAGTTTGTTTTAGTGGCAATATTAGTCGCCGCCAATACTTAATTTAGTCGCCACTAAAAGTTTGTTTTAGTGACAATATTAGTCGCCGCCAATACCTATTTTAGTCGCCACTAAAAGTTTGTTTTAGTGACAAGATTAGTCGCCGCAAATACCTATTATAGTCGCCACTAAAAGTGTGTTTTAGTGGCAAGATTAGTCGCCGCAAATACCTATTATAGTCGCCACTAAAAGTGTGTTTTAGTGGCAAGATTAGTCGCCGCAAATACCTATTATAGTCGCCACTAAAAGTATGTTTTAGTGGCAAGTTTAGTCGCCGCCAATACCTATTTTAGTCGCCACTAAAAGTATGTTTTAGTGGCAATATTAGTCGCCGCCAATACTAATTTTAGTCGCCACTAAAAGTTTGTTTTAGTGACAAGATTAGTCGCCGCAAATACCTATTATAGTCGCCACTAAAAGTCTGTTTTAGTGGCAAGTTTAGTCGCCGCAAATACCTATTAGTGTCGCCACTAAAAGTATGTTTTAGTGGCAATATTACCTATAATGGTCGCCACTAATAGTCTGTTTTAGTTATAAGACTAGTCTCCCCTAATTTTACTAGTTTTATACAAATTTAGGTATCTATATGAATACGCCCAAAGTTAATTATATAATTATGTGAATCCTTAAATAAACTTAAATGGGATACTGGAACTTAATAGAAGTATGCCGACATTAAATTTTTATTTCAACTAGTTGATACTTGATATCGTCTATATGGGCTGCATTGTCCGTTATGTTTCTAGGGTTTTTTCTTTATAACCATGAAGTATGGGCCAGCTCTCAACTAATTCCATGAGATATCTACCAATTCCATCAACAAGTGTCGGGTAACTTTATCCACCAAAGCTAGGCGAAATGAGAAGAATCACCTAATGATTTTTGTCTCCAGTTTTAAACTTGAGACCTCGGGATTCTCAACCATTTGATTGACCACTGAATCACACCCTGCATGCAGTCAGATTTACGTTGAACGTCTGAATCCCCTTCGTCGAAAAATTACACTATATATATAAGATTAAATTTTTAATATATATGTATATATATACTATTGAACTCCCTGAACATACACCAAAGGCGTAGCTTAGTGGCGTTGGGGTTTCAGAAATTTGCTCTACTGCACGCAAGGTCGCGTGTTCGAATCCGGCCAGAGGCATTTCTTTTATTAGCTTTTAGGCGTTTTTTTAAATAATGCAATCAGAAAACGATGTTTAGTTCCAAAAAATTAAAACGTTGATTGAAAATTTAGGATTTATTAGGTTAATCCCTAATTATAAAGTTAAATAATAAAAACCCTTTTCTTCTTGATTCGACCGTTTAATCCGACCCATTTATATTCGATTCGACCCGTTTATTTGTGGATATTATTTACGTGATTAATTTTTTTTTGAACCCCCTTGATGAAAATCCTCCCTCGGCCACTGCCTGCATGTCTAGTTTCTTTTTGAATAATCGAGTCTAAGATATATTATGTTGTTTGCAAATGGGCATTATAATGATAATAACAATAAGACTAAAGTTGTACATTATTTTTCTCCTTTTTTTGGTTCAAACACCACACAAAATGTATTCTGGGAACGTCGTAAAGCAACCCCACAATGTATATAACTTTGTTAAACTACTAAGAGAGGTAAAAGGCAAGTGAAACCTCTATGGCCACTTCTAAAGCTGTACAACTTCAGTTATCACAAAACCCAAAACAGAAATCTGTGACTATTGACTAATGATCCTAATAGAGCAGCAAAAATTGGTTTCTCTGTGGAGCCTGGGAAGGGGCGGGGGAGAGTAGCAGGGACCCTCGGCTTGCAGTGTGACACTAGATGAGTATATAATTTCCGAAATTCCTCAGATCTGTGGGGTAGTTGACACCAGAGTTCTGAAATCTTTGCTTCAAAATCAGCTCGAGTTGTCAAAAATAACCTGCATAATGCATGGCGTGTTTAGATGACATCTAAATAGTAATGGCATTTGCAACAAATTAGAAAAAGCGTCTTATGTGTGAAGAAATCTACTTGCCTTGGATATTAGGGGTTTGGCGTTTGCTTCCCACTCTGTTGCCCAATTAACAGAAGATCTGCTTGTCAATACTCCCTGTCTCAGCGACTTCAACTCATCACATTCACCTGGGAATCCCTTAAACAGCATCTGCCCAGGTTTTCACAGTTAAGCAAATAAGATCAAATATTCTCAGGAAGTAAGCTCACCGGTTGACTCTAGGAATAGCTAATGGTTAGAATAAGGTATATAACAGGTTCAGACATGCAAGTATGAAGCATAAAGCGTTGGAGGGGATTGATACTTGATAATGATTATTATGGCAATATCTTGTGAACTACTGAATCTAATAAAATCTATAATGTAAAACAAACATAAAAGTACAAAGAAGAGGAGATAAAAGGTCCATTTCTGTCAGTTTAGGAGTTTACCACAAATTGATCAGCCAGTTCCGAGGATGAAGAGAAGAGTAGGCCATTCTTGTCAACTTCGACCAGCTCGTTGATACTTGATAAAGGGCAGTGTAGAAGGGTCAACATGCAACTTCTCATAGTATGTAATATTTTAAGACTTTCAAATGTCAAGACCATGTGAAATGAAAATGAAGAGGAATACATGCATCGTACCAAGAGTAGGAAACAGCACAGACCGGTAATCCACAGCCAAACATATCCACAACCTAAAAGGAATTTACAAGAATGAAGCCTACTAAGAAGTTCTGAACATACATGAGAAAAAAAATGACTTGTGCTCTTTAAGAATGTAGAGACAAAACCTTCATTGGAAGATCCAACCCTGAAGAGGACGTATGCAAGCAAACACCAAGATCTGCTGATCCTATACAAGGGAACAAAGGATTTGAGACAATTTTAAAGTGAACACAAGAAGATGACAATAGATCGGTAGCTCATACCAAGAAGCAATGGGTAATCCTCTGGCTCCAACCACATAGTACGAAATGCTACACGTTTAAGGTTGAGTTTTGCCATCTTTTGTTCATATTTTTCCTTTTCAGGCCCTTTACCTTCAAAAGAACCCACAGTAAAGAAAAGCTTATGTCTACCAAAATAAAAAATAAAATCCCTCTTTGACACATGAGCAGCAGTTACCTGTAATTATAAATAATAATCTAGGGTATTGCTTCCCACCCTTGATTTCCTGCCAGAAAACATCCTCCCTCTTCAAGTCATCCTCGTTCAGCAATGCAGAAACCCTTCTATCATACATTAGTGCTGCTTCTAAGAGAATGCTAAAATCTTCATCCGGAGTCCTAAAAACCAATACTATAATGTCATGTAGCTGTCACCGAAGACAACTGTTTTACCATCTTTGAATTTTGAAATAGGAGCATGAACACATGGTTCAAATAAGAAAAAGAACTTTCTTAGCACATGGTGCAAATAAGAGACAGAACTCTTCCATTGTTGAATTTTGTTTTGTCCAATCATCTTGCCCATCATTTCTTGATATTCACAAGCATTGAACTGATAGTGATTAAGTTTGCAGTATTTAAAGAAATGGACCTTGGGCTAACTCAACCCAAAAACTAGCTCATGAGGAGAGGATTGCCGAAGACCATGTAAGAAGACCAACTCCACATCCCATAACTGATGTGGGACAACTTAACACTATAGATCACCACTATCAAGTTTGGAATTTTGCAAACCAGGATGACGATTAGGGTAAAAGATACCGAAGAAGAATGTTTATGCTATGTTATATGAGGATAAATTGTGTGATAAAAGAAAATGTAAGGTCCACTGTGCCAGAACACAATAGGATGTTAAATTAAATTTACAAACAACTTACCAGCTTGTACTGCTTACAATGAGTGCTGGTCTGTTCCACTTCAAGGAAATATCTGTGCCAGTCTGAGTTGTAAATAGAGTTACATTAGGATTGTCATCGTCTGGTGTTAGTACCTCTGCAAATATGCCAAATTCATATCAATTAAAACAGTTCATCACATGGAAATTCTCATTATAGTACGTACCATTGCTAAGACAGTCTTGAAGGCTGTAAGGTGTTCTCAGACTCTTATCAATCCCACAAAACAACTGCAATTGACACTTGAAGGTTAAAACTATGAAGTATGAAGTATGAAGCATTGAATATATTAGGGAAGCTTTGTTGTAGACAAGATAATTCACCTTGTGTTTCTCCTCAAGGGAAGCAGGTTGAAAAAAATCAGGAGGTTGATCATATAGAACAGTGGCACTGAGAATCCAGAAAGCAATGATGCACAAGTCAGTATACAAAGAAAATCAGATTGTTAGATATTCCAAGTAGCTAAATGGCCTACCTGATTCCCCAGTTTTGAGCCAATTCATGTTGCATTGCCTTTGTCACACATAAGGAACCATTAGCCATTTTCCCAAAATGCTTCTCAATCCTATCCAAATATCCAAATTTTGTTTTACTTGCACAGTTCACAAACCAGATGCTAAACCCAAATGGAGGTTTATAACTTACGAGGATGAACAAATTACCAATGATATAAAGCCACAAACCGACTATTCCTCCCGAGAGACAATGCTAGAAGAGTATATCCAAAGTTATGCCAATCTATAATGAATGCAGAACGTCTAATCCAACTGGCCAATTTTACAGCAACCAGTGTAGGAACAGATGGTGGATTCTGGCAAAGGAGTAATGCTATCATTAGTTGATATAATTAAAGCTCAAACATGCCAAATCGGATGCACGACTTGCATCAATCATAACTCAATTCCCATCTTCTCTAGTGGGAGTTCTGATCCCAAATAACTAAACAGCGCTAGAGAGGATGCCCTAATTGGACATTCCTCAAGAACTTGGGTGGATCATAACCAAAGTCCAGGTTCAGCACCCACTAGATAAAGCATTTAGAAAAATATGGAAGAACCAGCAGTTCAAGCACCAATGAGAAAGCAATCTCAGAGTTGGCACAGGTTCTGGTTAATTTTGAGGAGAAAAACAAGGCCTGTCTTTATGCTGGCTCTCAAAATATCAAATACTTGTAAATCAAAACAAAAATAAGTAGAAAGACATGCTCACTAGCGAAATGTCGTATGGAAAAGAGGAGATTGTTTCCTAATCCAATATTTTGTTTCAAGGACACGTGCATACATGCACACAGAACTCTCCGAGTAATAGTAACAATTTCAAACTCCAGCCTATTCATGATTCTCTTTAGTTATTCTTTCTTTGTATTTTTAAACATAAAAGACACTAGATGTTAATATATATGGCCACATGACCAGCACTTATCACTAAGACCTACATATTTAATAGTTGTAAGCAGATATGTAAAAGTAGCCAATAGCTCACCTGAACTATGAAAACATCCGGCTTCGGAATTTTAACACAGAGATACCATAGAAGCATAAAAAACTGGACCAGTGGCTTAAGTATGAGCAATAAAGGATGGAGTATCTTTGGAAAACTTCTGGGGTTTGATGGCCACTGTGTCTGCATGATGCCAAATACTAAAAGTCAAATCACACAGACACAACCGAAGAGGATGTCTTTGAGCTTTTCACTCCAGAAAGACAGCTAGATCATCCAGTTATTACCATTTCATTGATGTGAATAGATTTATGCTCTTTTACAGCAGAATGAGGGTCCGAACCTACTCAAATTAAGAACTAAAAATCAGAATGACCAGGCAGGATAAAGCCAAAAGAAAAATTATAATGTTTGGACGGGATTATTAAACCAAGCACTTATGCCAAGTGGTACAAAATTTTGTGTAATTACGCACAATGTCTGGAATTTAAATTTCACGTAATTTCAAACTGTTCTACATGCCAATGATAGAAGAATAGTATATCTGAAGAAAAATGGAACGGTAGAACCAGTGATGTTACAATATTTAAGACAGTGATATGGAAGAAAAAATGAAAATTCATTCATCTTATCTAATAAAGCCTCTAATAGTGCTTCTTTACTTCCCCATATCCTGCGTGAATGTGAGATGGTTCATGCATCAGGCTCCCCTTTTTTTCTTGAAAATCTTCTGACTTGGGGGTGTGTTTGCCTGACAGGGGGGGAGGATGTGTGGGGGAGTTAACAATTGTGGATTCTCACAGGAAGGTTTCAAACCAAATAGAGTATGAACTAAATACTCAACCTCTCCCACCCAAAGTGTGCCTCCCTCCACTTCCATCCTTCAGCCCTTAACTAACAGCACACAACCTCTGCCTCCATTCCACACCCACCGCACTGCCTACAAACTCCCAACCATTGTCTATCTTTGTCCATGTGCTCACCCCATTTGCCCACCCCCAAGTGCCTGAGTTGTATCCCCTTAGCCTTCATCATCATCTTATTCTGCTTCATTCAACCATGTTCCACAAACAGATTTAATCCATGTTATGTTATTTCAACTTTGTTGACAAATTTTTCCTGTATCTAAAAATTGACACCATATTTTTGTATCATGCTCTTTTTATTTCATTTTAAAATTGAAACGTAAACAGAAACAATCTTTTTTTCTTCCTAGAGTAGAGATGAAACGTGGTTCGGACATTAGACAAACATTCATATATTCAATGCTTATCAATAATTCGGACATACGCAGCTAAAAGCATTCTTTATGAAACAATGATTATCATGAGTTGTTACATGATACTTACCTCCATATGCAACAATGTCGACCTCTAGATGAGCCTGCATAAGGTATAAGGATAAACATAAGAATATAAAGGGCCTGGATCAATGAAGTGTATCAACCACTAATTTTGAAACATAAAAGTGGTTTTCTCATCCTCACTTAAAACAGAAAAGAT
Source organism: Solanum chiquidenum (assembly GCA_029582725.1). Lineage (NCBI taxonomy): Eukaryota > Viridiplantae > Streptophyta > Magnoliopsida > Solanales > Solanaceae > Solanum > Solanum chiquidenum. Next base: position 12,420 of record JAJOOS010004573.1, read on the forward strand.
ATATTACTATTCTCTCTTACAATAACAAACATGCATCCATCATACTAAATAACATTAGTAACTAATGGTAACATATACAACAGCATAATTGAAGTCTTCAAATAAATAAGACTGGAAGTCTGAAACAAAAAGCATCAGTCAACACAGAAGATTTTTACAATTCTCACGAATGACTGTTCTAGAGTATGTCAAAGATAGTCTTTTTAAGACCAATCACAACAGCAGAATCTGACAATTTTTCTTTAATCTAAAAATGTTGTTCCAACATACTAACTACACCGTGAACCTAGCATCCAGCTAGAAACAATTAACCTCAAGTTCAGAGATTAGTACTCAAACTTATACCCAGATTATTCATAACAGAACCTCCAAAATATGTAAAAATGCACTAATTTGGATGGATCATCTGCATAGGCTCCACCACTATCTCAAATTCTGACTCAAATACAAAATAAGAAAAAAGGTAGAAGTGTGTGTGTGTATATATTAAAAGGTGCATCCACTTCCTTCAATTCAAGAATTCTGGGAAACTCAGTAGCTAAGATGGTTGGCTACCTGAACTTTCACCTTGTTCATAAGTGTTCATTCCCACCTTGTAATCCCCTCCCCCATTTCCCCGCTATGTAATAATATAAAAAAAAAATCTGAACTTTCACCTTATTAGTGAAGGTTCGATTCTCCAACTTCTAATCCCCTACCCCCTGTGCAATAATAATAAAAAATAATAAAAATCACGGATTGGGGTACCTGACGAGCAAGGGAAAGAGCATGATATTGCATACGAGGGCTACGTCCAATATCGCCGAGAACCACTACTGCTGCCCTGCCGCTGGGTCGGATCCTCGATTCATTTTTCCCTAAATTCATCAAATTTGATCGGTTTCAATGCATCAAAAAAAATTTGGAAAATTGTCGAAAATTAATTGAATATCATACCTGACATGATTGCAAAACAAAATTCTTACTTCCGGAACAGAAATTGAGATTAAAACACCATTCCAGTGATAGTGAAAGTACTCAGTTAAATACAGGGGAAATCGACGAAGATGAAGGAGATCCGAAGAGAGAGATGAAGAAATTAGGGGCGTGTTTGGTAAAATAGGAGGTAGAAAGTCAATTTTTTAATATTTTTTTAAAATTTATATAACTTGCTCCAATTAACACTTAAATATTATTAATTAAATTATTTATACTGTTTTCAATGAAACACTATTTTGATTTGTTAATATTATTATTATTTTAATGTATATTTCAGAAAAAATATATTTTATGCAATTGGAGCTTATCGAGAACATGATGTTAAATAGTAGGAAGTTGTGAAAGACACAAACAAATAATAAGAGTGTTGTCTCTCGCTTATGATCATAGTATTTCTCCCATAGAGTTTCCTGTCCATCATCTCTGTCACCATCTCTCTTGTACTTTGATTGAACCAAGAATCTATCAAATACAACTTAAGAGGTCTTTGATTGAACCAAGAGTATCGAAAACAACTTTCTCTACCTCTCAAGGTAGGAGTAAGTTCATCCGAGAACAACTTCTCTACCTCTCAAGGTAGGAGTAAGTTCATCCGAAAACTTCTCTACCTCTCAAGGTGGGATAATGTATGTGTAAACTCTACTCTCTTCAAACCCCACTTATGAAATTACAGTGGTATTTGGTAAAACAATTGAGTATGCATTCCAAAACCTTGGTGATATGTGTATAACAAATCATTTTTTTGCCACCTTAATGATAATTTTGGATAAATTGTTCCAACTTTCACCAGACTGAACTTTAGTCCAAGGCCAAAAGGCCAGATCACATGATCATTGTTAGACTTGATAAAATATGCAAGTACTATAGAAAGAATCACCCAATTTAATTCACAAGCACAACTCAAAACAGCAGAAAGAAGGCATCTAAAGAACCATACAAGAACATATTCAAGGGCATCCAACTTTGGACAACTAAGTTTTTTGCACTAATAGTTGGTTGAATTTGGATCAATGTTGAAAGGGGGTTTATTAACAATTCCAACAAATGCGAAGGGAAACTGTCATGATTCTGTATTTGAACTTAAGAATTGCTTTCAACTTTATCGGGTTACTTCAACCACAGCGCAGCCTAGATTAATGAAGTAACTGAAGCAGAAGAGTCTATCTCAATTTCGCTTTTTCTTCTGGGGCTTCTTCTTCTTCGCTGGAGCTGGAAAGACAGCACGAAAAGTCCATGCAGCCAATATTGCTCCTACAAAGGGACAGATCCAGTAGACGTAAAACTGCTCCCATGTGTTGTGCATGTTGTTTATGTACGCCCAACCAAATGCCTGCAAATGTATAGCAGATAATCAGCTCACTTATGAACCCATTAAGAACTCATGCAGGCAAAAAAGGAAACAGATAAATTGCTACAGCAGTGTTTATATAAGCATTCGTTCAATAAGAAAATATCACTATCCTAGGACTTGACAAGAAATAGTCTCAGTTATTGGATACCCCAAACTATTTGATACACTTTGAATTCCTTTTTAAGAACTCAATATCTCGTTTGATATATAGTTACACAAAAAGTTTCAGAATTGGGTATGATTACACCCTGTCGGTGAAACTAAATTTACTACGAATATGGATAGCAGTCTGTTTATTAAGGAATTAAGCCAACACGCTTTTGATCCACTTTGAGGTAACAGCTCTATTGCCACTTGTATGTACCGCCTGTTTTGCTCATAGAATTGACTTGTTTACCAGGTCCTCTTTGTAATCAAGAAGGCAAGGTCTAGTCCTCGTTCATATGTATCTTTTGGCAGAGGTAACAGAATCATGAGCTGGTTGGAATTAAAAAAAAAAAAAAAACTAACAAGCGACAGCATTTCACCAAGTGTTACCGTGTTTAGAGTATCAAAATTAATACAACAAAAGGATATTTATTATGTGTTTGCTTTCACTTGAGATTATTGTTGAGGAAAAGAAAAACCTCACTCCTACTGAAAGCCAATCTCTACTAATTCAGTCCCCTACAACTAGTTGTCAAGCTACACAAGTTAATATGCAAAATACTATATGCAAGGAGAACTATGTTAGGTTGAAGGTGAGGCATAAAGTACCCTTTAAGGAAACTACCAGCTAATAAAGGGACATATGATTGGCTTGGTTGATCATCTTAATTAGATTCTTGATATGAAACTCATTTCCAATCTGACACCCTAAGAGAGAAGTGTCATTTGAGATTTGCAACTGCAGATATGACTCTAACTAGTTGTTACTTGTTAGCCAGTAGAACTAATGCAAATGGAGATTTACGATTCGTGTGACACAGCTACCTATGAAAGGAAACATCAACTCACAGTGCAGGTACAGCCAAGAAATATGATTTTTTTTCTTACAAGTAAAAGCAAAGAAATATGGTCTGCTCAGATTGACAGATGTCATAGTTCAGATTTAAGGACATATGGTATATAATGTTTGTCTAAATCCATTTTGTCATTATCTTATTCCATTAGATGAGGCAAATATCAGGGTCTTGTCAATTTCTGTCGTTATTTTATTCCATTAGATGAGGGCAAATATCAGGGTTCAAATAGGTAAAATGTTCCATAAATTAAAATAGTTCAGATTGACAGGCATATATTCCTAATATGTTGTAGTTTTGGAACTACAACCAAAGAAGCCATTCTTGTCGATGTAAATGAATTTATTTTTTCATACGACAGGTCAGCTTAAGCCTCTCTTTGTAAGACTAAGAATTACTGCAATTAAGAATGATGAGCATAATGGAAAGAGCAAGTTACATTATAGCTAAGTTAAAAGATTGCATCTTAAAGACAAAACTTTCTGCTATAGTTGAAGGTTATTCAACCAAATAGGGGGAGATACACCTGAAGAGGATAGAAAGCTCCTTCACTACTATGCAAAAAGAATCTATTTTGAAGAATCTTGCAACACTTTCTAACCAAAGTATAAGGAAACCATTACTAAATCCAATGGAGTAAATCTCCACAAATCATCCCATTTTTAGTTATAAACCACATTCTCAGTGTTAAGGTAACGAAAGTTCACCCAAATATAGATGCTACAATGATGTGTAATTCAGATAACAAAGCAAATCAAAAACCTGAGTATAATATGGAAAAATCAAATGACTTTAAGTGGTTGAACTATATATTAAGCTCCAAGATCTAAGAACAGCAAAAAGATCTAGTACTTACATTGGCTGGATTCATAGAAGGTCCAGTGTATTTTGAACCTGCAACTACCATGGTAACAGTTGACATTGCAAGTAACCAATTCTTTAGAAGTGCACTTTTAGGACCCTTCAGTACAATGATAAAGACCAGAAAGGTCATTACGAAAGTCAAGATGCCCTCAGCAATGGCTCCATTGTGCAAGTCAACTTTCAAGGAAGGCCCACCAAGCATGTGCTTGTACTGCGCAGGAATAACCTCCAATATTGCTACTGCACCAGCAACCGCACCAGCTGCCTGTAATAGTTCAAAGACGATATAGAATTAGTTTCTTGATATAAAGACTTGGATGGATTCTTGAATTGGAAGTTCTAGAAATTATTCTGGGGAACATTTCAACTTTGAACAGAACACTGTAAGACTTCTTTAGATAACCAGAAAAACCATGTAAAACTTGCCATAAAAATTGAAATTTAGGTGATCTATCTTGAATTTTATATATAATATTGTGTTCTTATGGGAAAAAGAGAGGGAAGGTGTAGTTTAGCGTCAACTTGAAATAATTACGAGACAATGAACTTTCTCTATAAACAACTTTTTTTGGCATCATCTATTTGTCCAATAGCCCCCTGCGATAACAATAGTCACCCCGCCATGACAAATGTAAGCAAAACCATATAGACAGTGGGCTACACATAGCATAGCCTATCCGATATCAGATTCGACATGAATTATTTTTGCTGATATTCTCCTCTCTTCTAAAAGGAATTTTTCACTCTATAAGGTATGGCAAGTTATTGGCTATAACCAAAATGAAGCAGTCTGAGGCAAATAGACTCAACCTCTAAACACTTGCAAAAACACAAAAAAGGAATCAACTTCAGTCAGAAAAGAGCGAAATGTGTCCTTTTACAGCTTTAGCTAGACAAATCCAACTAGTTTCGGACATCGGGATCCAGATGAATTATACTCAAAATTCAAGCAAAACAACAGCTGCGCCTAAGTCCCCGATATGAATATTCACTAACCATATTTCTCCATTTAAGCTCGACTCGAAATTTAAGCAAGCTCAACCATGTAAATACCTAACAACTAGACCCAGAAAAGGTTTTTAAAAGTTCACTTTAAAAAGTGGAAACCACAAATGCTATTATGATAGGTTGATTTTTCAGAAAATTAAAACTCTACTTCCACTATTCCTCAAAACTCAAGCAAAATAAACAACAGCTACGCCTCAGTCATAAACAAGTTCGGATCGACTATACGAATCCTCATTCACTAGATCATATTTCTCCATTCAAGCAAAATCAACCATGTAAGAACTGGACCCAGAAAAGGTTTTTTTTTTTAAAAAAAGAAACAAAATCAAAAACCTGAGCAGGAAATCGGGTGGCAACGGTAAAAAGAGAATCTTTTCCAACCCCAGCAGCATAAAACGCCGCTGTACCAGCAGGATTAAAAGCGGCACCACCCAAAGCATCGCCGATAATCCCAAAGACAAAGAAGAGCACAAAAAGAAGCACAGTAGTAATAAATAGCGAAGCCATTCCTTGAGCAATCCCAAAAGCAGTAGCAATAAGGTAAGTGAAAATCCCCAGAGTGGAAGAACAAAAGACCCACATCAATGTCAAAACAAAATCACCCACAGCTGCTTTTACAGCACCCATTGAATACAAAATCTTTGAAATTTTTGAGTTTTCTTAGCTTCTGAAAACTGAAAATCTCTCCCACTCGATGAAAGAGAGGAAGAAGAAGAAGGATAGTGAGATGATTAACCTAATAGATATTAATTAGAAGTATATTTCCTTTGAAATTTGGAATTAATTATGGGCTGTTATAAAAGTAAATAATAATTAGGTGTGATAGCATTAAGTAACACTTTTTCGCGATTTTTACACTTCAATTATCAACTAAAATTTTAACTTGCATATAAATACTTAGGTCCTATGCCAAATAAATATGGTCAATCAAAAGCAAAGGGAGTATGAAATGAAATAAGTATAACTAATGATAAAGTTGAATAATTTCGAATAATACATACACAAATTTGTACCTTTTCTCATCTCCTATTGGATACTTTATTTATGAGGTTTAGATGTTTAATTTAATTTTGAAATTATAGTGAATGAATCCTATGTAAACTATAATTACGTATTGATGAGTGTTTGGTAAGGATTAGGACAATAGTTGGCTGCTTTTAGTTGTTTAGTATTTCTTTGAATTCTATTTTGTTTGGTAATGTTCATTATATTCCTGGACTAAAAGCCATGAACCATCTTATCATTTTGGTGGGGATATTTTTAGTTTTTTACGCATGAATATACTATATTAATTTGACATTAATTAATATTTATGTCTTTATATTTTAGATGTGTAGAAATAGACTTAAATTTATATAAATTGATCATGTAGAAATATACATTCTATGTGGCATAGTACATGTTACGTAGGACGTAAACTGTCACATGGAATGTTAAGCAGAATATATTTGTTTACTTATTCAACTTTATACAAATTTAAGTGGTTTGTGCATACTCATAGCTGGAGGATATAAATGTCAAATAAGGTCGAGTTAAATAACATGTTTACTTATTAGGCGTTGATATTTATTTTATGATCTAATTAATTTGAATTCGTATAAGAGAATCTATAGATTAAGTGATTACTAGCAAAAGCGACTCTATAATAAAAACTCGGAAAAAAAAAGTTTTCATCACCTTATTTTATGATATCAATTATCTCACTCACACATATAGACCATTAAGTCACCCTTAATATTTACATTGTTTTATTAACAATTAAGCCACACTCAAATACTACATTGTTCAGGAAATTAACTCTGCTCGTTTGACTATAAAAAAATAAGTTATTTCGTGATTAGTTTTAGAATTAATATTTCATCTTCAATGTAGAATAAAAATATCAACCACTACAATTCTGGATAACTAATTCATAAATAAGAAATTCCGTAATTTTATTTTAAATACACATAAAATAAACTCATCCTAAAATTAATTTTGACATTAGTTATCTCGTATCAAACTAGCCTAACTTTCATTGTTACTTAAAATTCAAGCTAAAATCAATACCTGAGCTGGAAATCGAGCAGCAACGGAGAAGAGCGAATCATTTCCAACTCCGGCAGCATAAAACGCAGCCGTACCGGCAGGATTGAAGGCGGCGCCACCCAAAGCCTCAGCTATAACACTAAGCATTAAAAACAGGAGGAAAACAATGACAATAGTGATGGACAGAGATGCCAATCCAGGAGCAATTCCAAATGCAGATCCAATAATGTAAGTGAGAACCCCAATCGTTGAAACACAAAATATCGCAATAAATGTCATAACAAAATCAGCTACCGCTGCTTTTACAACACCCATCTTCTTCTTCAACTGAAACAACGACGACGACGAAGAAGACGGCGATTCAGATGTCAATCAAGGCATTATTATGGGTATATATTAGAGAAATGGAGATTAGTTAGAATTTAGAAGTATAGTAGGTAGGAATTGGGGATTTTTGTTGTACAACTAATTAAGAATTGTTAATTGGGGAAGGTGTGCTCCACCAAATGAAAACTACTTACATGAAGAAAACATGCGAATTTGGGAAATGATATTCAAATGTGATAACATGACTTACACATCTTGTTTGGATGGTTGGTATCCGTCGTATTCATCAAAACAATACAATTACATAATCACTATTCAAACATAATGTTAGTAGATACTTAGCATAAATTCCAAATATTTTTCCACTCAAATTTGGAGCTAAACTTGTGGAGGGGCAAACGATAAAAGTTATATTGTATATATAAATTTTGAATTGTTAAACATAACATCAAAAATTGATTTAATTATATAAAATTAAAGATTTGAAGATTTTCAAATGTCAAACAAATTCTTAATATGTTTTATGTATATTTTAATTCATGTGTACGTCAACTTGTCACATCTTTTTGGCCACGAGAAATTATTAGAGGGTCGTGCAAGAGCACGTTGCCTAGCATATGCAAGGGATGACCAAATAATATTGAATAAATAATATTGGAGTATCATATTATAATATAATAAAGCTATTTGGCTCTACTCAGTACGTGAGATAAAAATAAAAGTATTCGATAAAATATGAGATTAACTTTATTTCATGACATATTTGGAGTACTAGTTAATTTTGAAATTATTTTATTCCACCATTTATACTAAAATGATCATATTATTATCTCATAAATAATCATATGAAATATCCCATCCCATTGGATGTCATTGCTTATTCAATCCCGCGAAGTGGCCCCTAAAGGCTAGCTACGCGCCTCAGAGAAATGTATTTCATCGGTCGACATGTTCTAAAATATATATCATATGTCTATAATTAGAAATGACTTGATTTTAATATTTTTCTTTTATCTTTTATGAAATGATTTATAACTATAAAGTATTTAAAAATAAAAAAAAGTTCTTTCTTTTACAAATTTCATGTCAAGTCAAACAATATCACACAAACTGAGACGAATTGAGAAACTTATGGTTAATATATACTTTCTTCGTTTCAATTTATTTGTCTTACTTTCTTTTTAAGTTTGTTTCAAAAAGAATATCTTTTTTTTAATTGACAATTTTTTAATTCTAACTTATCACATGATATATTTAAGATTACAAGATTAAAGGAAACTTCATTATATTCTATGTATTTTTAATTTAAAAATTACAAGATTCAAAAATTTCTGCATTTTTCTTAAACTTCATGGCAACATAAATCAGACAAACAAATTAAAACGAAAGAGGTATATAATAATGCTAAATATGATGAGTCGGCAACCGACTTGTAAGTCCCCATAATTTTGCACTATTTGTTTCAGGTGATGTGATCCATTATGGGCGCCTGCAAACTCGTTTACTATCCAATAATACCCTACTGCATTTGACTCTACTTAAGATATTTTAGCCATCAATTTCACAAGACGTGTCCTTTCATCTTTCTCAAAAGGACCACTCATCAAAGAGTTTAATATCTATAGTTTGAGTCGTAAAATCAGCCTCTTATAATTGTATCAAGATGTAACAATTGACATTAGTTTGGCCTTTCCTGAATAATGCGTGAACGCAAGAAATTTTATGCATCGAACTATTATTTCTACACATTGTTAAGGAGAGCCTCATATATGACACGAGTTTGAATCGTGAAACTGCACTAATAGTTGTATTAAGATAAACGGTTTATATCATATTATCTTGATATTAATTAAGGTCAATAACCTTGCATAAAAGCGAGATATTACATGCATTTAACTCTTCGAATAAAGCATGATATGGTAATGAGAAAATAGAGTAAAAACAACAACCCTTTATGTGAGGAGATTCTGTTTCCACCTTCACTTATACTCGATTTCCTTTTATTTCTTGATTCTTTATACACTTCTTAAATTTATCATCATCTCAATTCTCTTGTCAAAATTCCTCTTCTTTTTTCTTTCTTCTCTTTGTTCAAAATACCATTTTTTTACATCAATAAGTCACTTGAATTTCCAAGATTCTGCTTACCCATCAACCAAATTCACAATCTTTTTCAATAAAAATCTTTCTTTTATTGAAAAGATTGAAACTTTCCACTCTGAGAACAAATTGAGTAAAAAATCCCATCTTTTTTTTTTCTCTCACTTTGTTCAAAATACCATTTTTTCAACAATAAGTCACTTGTATTTCCAAGATTCTTCTTACCCATCACTCAAATTCCATTTTTTTCAATAAAAAATCTTTCTTTTAGTGAAAAGATTGAATCTTTTTCTTGTAAGAATATTGACAAACATGTTGAAACTTGGGTTTTTAGTAGTATTAGCTTTTATGGGGTATTGGATTGATCATAATATATGTGTTGAAGGCTTTGGAGTCAATTGGGGAACAATGGCAACACACATGTTGGAGCCTAAAATAGTTGTGCAAATGTTGATAGACAATGGTATTAATAAAGTGAAGTTGTTTGATGCAGATAAATCCACCATGAATGCCCTTGCAGGTACTAGTCTACTACAAGTTTGTCAACGAGTTCGATAAAATCCAATAGCTTTATTTAATTCAGAATCTATAAACTCAAAATTTTGGCTCCGCCACTCTCTGTAGGTACTGATATTGAAGTTATGGTTGCAATTCCCAATGATCAACTTCTTGCTATGACTGATTATGATCGAGCTAAAGATTGGGTCAGACGCAATGTCACTCGTTACAATTTCAAAAATGGCGTCAACATCAAGTAAAGATTACATCTTTTTTCCTCCTTTCATTTCTCATTCTGGTGTGCTCGAGTCAGTTTGTATAGTTTTCACTATTCTATCGAATATCTGATATCTCCCCTTTCTCTTTTTCTTTTTTTAGTAGCTTACCTGCATAATTCGACAATTAACTTCATTAACTACTAGGCTACACCGATAAATAACATTTCATCATTCATTTTTACTTACATGCTATGTTTATGAACTATCTAGTTGTTGAGTGGTTTATTTTAACATTGTAACTTTGTTCTTGTTCTACGCTTCTATCATGTGATCTATGCTGACAGCTTATTTAGATTCAGCGATTCAGAATGAATGTGATCTTATTACTTCTTTTTCACTCTCCATGTGCTGTGTTCCAGCTTGCTTAGTGTTCAAAAAGTAAATGCAAGACATTTGGATCTGTGCATAGAGTTGGAGTTTTTTTTTTATTTGGTTCAGCACTTTATGAGTCCAATGGTCCAGTTTGCCTTAAATGTCGTGTCTTCAGTTTAAACCCCACTCGTGTAATTACACTGGGTATGTTATTGTTGTTGTGTCGTTAGTTAAGAAAATGTATTAAAGAAGCACAGTCATTATTTGCAAGTTGAAGTATGGCCATCACTATTTGCATATGCTGAACCTCCATATTCGAAATACTTGCATGTGCTGATTCGAGTGAAATCATAGTTTTCGTTCAACTTATTTTAACCTGAAATTCATGTCCAAATACTCATTTTTTCAACTTCAACCAAATATTGTCCGAACGCCTTTCTGAGTCTCGTGCATTTTACTGTGTCTGCAGATATGTTGCAGTTGGTAATGAGCCTTTTTTGACAGCTTACAACAACTCCTTTGTGAACTTAACCTTCCCAGCTCTACGAAACATCCAAAATGCACTAAACGAAGCCAGAGTTGGAGACTC
>JAJOOS010004574.1:0-24700 GCA_029582725.1 Solanum chiquidenum
CCCCCCCCCCCCCCCCCCCCCCCCCCCCCCCCCAAAAACAAAAAATTGAAATTGAAAGTATTTTTTATAAAATAAACTTTAAATTTATTATTATTTTGGGGGTGGGGTGCTGGTGGGGAGTCAAGGGTAGGAGTGGGGTGAAAATAAAATTTTGAAATTGAAAATATTTTTTAAAAACAAACATTAAAAAAAATTAAATTTTTTTGGGGGTGGGGGGGTGGGTAAAAAAATTGCAGTTGAAAAATATTTTTTTAAAATAAGTTTGAAATTTATTTTTTCAACAAAAACATTATAATTTGAAGTTGGAGGAAAGTTTTGGAAAATGTTTTCCTTAATTTTTGAAGGGAAGTCATTTTCCTTGAATTTGAGGAAAATGAGTTGATTTGAAAAATATTTTCCAAAACATTTTACCCAACCAAACATGAGAAAATTGGAAACATACCAAACACACCCTTAGCTATTTATGAATATATATTTTTTTGGTTAGCATTAGTATTGATTTCGACTTTATTTGAGTTACTAATTCCTAGAAGCTATAATACTCATTGGATTGTTCAAAATTTCAAGTCTAAAATTTGAAATATGTTAAAAGATAAACTATGAAAAAAATTATAAATTAAATTAACAGTAAATATATATATATTTATTTATTTATTTTTATTTTTAAAAAAAAAAATTGTACTCACGTTTAATGTTGAATTGGTTTGGTTACTTTTTAAGTCAAAATCAAATTAAATCAATTATGACCGAATATTTTTTTTATAATACTAAATCAAGTCAAATCAAACTATTAATTAATATTAATGTTTTTTCGCTTTGACTCAAATTTTCAATTTGGTACTACATTTATAGTCAAGTCAAATGAAATAATTAATTATTTTTTTCCAGTTTGACTCATATTTTCAATTTGATTCGATTCATCAAATTTCCTTTTATATCCCTAAACCTGATCCATAATCATATTGTCTTTTTGGATTTCACTTGAAAATGAGCAATCAACATTTATAGTAACATAAATTCTTGTTGTGGAAATTATCAACAATAAATTCGTCAACTCTTTATATAAAGCATCATATTAACAAAGGCGGTATACATGTGTTCATATTCTTCAACTTTTCGACATCTAAAAATTCAGGTTAGTTCTCTGTTTGGTGCTATTTTGTGTTAATTAATTTGGTTGCTTACTAGTTTGGTATATATCAACATAACATCTTTATAAAATAAGTTTATGAATTTAGGCAATGTTGAGGCATCAAAAACTATATGGACGATTATTGTTATCGCTATTTTTTCTTCTGAGTTACAATGGGGTTCAAGGAGAAACAAAGTTATCCAAACTGGAAGACATAGAGATGGAGAAACAATTTAAACTTTTGAACAAACCGGCCGTCAAAACAATTGAGGTATATCTTTACAAATTTGTGTGCTTACTTCTTTCTAATGTGAATAATAAATTTATGAGTTTTGGTTGACAGACTATATATGGAGATACATATGATTGTGTGGATTTCTATAAACAGCCTGCATTCGATCATCCGTTATTAAAGAATCATAATTTTCATCCCCAGGCATGTCTCTTAAATGTCATTTTATGTTGAGCTTTCTAGAAATGCATAAATGATAGTGAATTTGTGATTCATAATTGTGATTCATAATTTAAATTTTAAATGCACAGATGAAACCTACTTTGGCGAGAACAAAGCAAAATGTAGATAACTCATCAACTAGTTCGTCATCGTCGAGGATATGGCGAAATGATAAAGGTTGTCCCTCTGGAACAGTTCCAATTAGAAGAATTACAAAAGATGATCTTATAAGACGAAAAAATATGCCACCACCAGAAGATGTAACATTTGATACTCAATTGGTAAGTCATTGTTATACCACTTTACTTTTTTTGGCTAGAATAATTAACTTCCATGAAACAGAATTTTTAATTTCATTAATAGAATATAACAATCTAAAAACTCAAAAATTACAATTAAAAAAATTGAAGGGTTTGTGTATAAAAGTTAAACATGTGATAAATTCATTGAACTAATTGGATTATCCATTGAGTTTATTCATAAATTTATACTTATCATCTATGTGTATTTCCTAGGTGATATGAACCTTTTTGGATAAGAATATATCTATTTATTATGACACATAATATATGGTGACCTTTGGAGTGATTTATCAACCTATAAATAAGATTGTTCATTCACCATCGTCAGTAAGACTGGAAGACATTTGAATAATATGATCTCTACGTTCTACTCCTCATATCCTTGGTCTATATTGTTTATACTTTGTAGTATATTGCTTATATTTTACAACAAGTTATCAATAATTTCTAAAATCTCATGTGTATTTTATTACCTCTGCACAGACTAACAACAATAGTGTGAGTGAGCCAACAGGAATGTACGGATCTTCAGGATACAAGGTACATAAATAAGAAAATTTATCATCATTTTTAAGTTCAAAATATTTGTCTTTTTCAACTTTACTAGGCCTTTGTTGTTTACTCAAAAATAAATCAATATAAACTAAATTTAACGAGAAAATACATTATAAGTTGAGAAAACTTCATTAACTATGTACAGGTTGCAATAGCTCGGACCAAAAATTATCCTGATAACAAATTTAGTGGAGCTGGAATGGCAGCTAGTATATGGAATCCTCCTGTTAAAGATGGACAACATAGTGCATGTCGACTGAAAATTCAAAAAGGATCTGATATTTTACAAGTTGGTTGGAGAGTAAGTCAAAATTTATCGATACTATAATTAATTATTTTTTTTCAATTGTGAAAGTTTCGAATGTTTAGATTCACTGTCAACTAAATCATCACAGTATCTGTATTTCGAACTCTAGGTGGACCCAACACTCTATGGGGATAACAAAACTAGGCTTTTCATACATTTTCAAGTAAGTCTTTTTTTAATTTATTTCAATAATTTATACCTCATTTTTGTGAAACTAGTAATCTTTTTGTTTATCTATGTACCTCAATTTGCATATATAGCTTATATATGAGAAATTTTTTTATATGTTTTGTAGGCCGGAAATAATCATTGTTTCAATACATTATGTCCTGGTTTTATTATAGTAAATACTGAGGTACCACTTGATAAGACATTTCAACGTAATTCACAACGAGGGGAGACTTCATGGGAAGACACAATGGCTATCGCTCGGGTAATTTCTATGCTTCTCTTCTAGAATTTTCTTTCAATTTGGTTTAACTAGTCCTCAAAAACTATTACTATTTGAAATCACCAAAATACTAACATAGACATTTCTTTCTAAAAAACACTAAAGGATCAAGCCAACGGAAATTGGTGGCTTTTCATGGAAGAAAATCATATACAAATTGGTTTTTGGCCTCAAAAGATCTTCACTGAGTTGACTAGCTTTGCCACAAACATTGAATGGGGAGGAGTGGTATATAGTCCACCAAGTGTACCCGAACCTCCTATGGGCTCCAGTTTTTTTCCTGTGTTAGACTCTGATTATGATGCATATTGTAGGGCTATTACAGTCACAAATGATAAAGGTGAGACCATAGACCCAACTGAAACAACCACATTTGTCAACAATCCTGATATGTATTTTGTTTTCGATGTACATAATTTTAAGCATCATCATTTTGTACTCTATGGGGGACCTGGTGATCAGATACAAGTTTAGGTCTTGTAAATTATTACCATCATGGTATTTAATTTATATGCCAAAAAGAAATACTATAAAGAAGTTTTATCTACTTATACCTATCTAAATACTTCACATGCTATGAATAAGTTTTTTTTTCATATATTTGCTTTCACTCTACATTGCTTTTGTCAATAGTTTGATAATAGATTTGCAAGAAATATTCCACATTATTGTTTGACAAAATGAGTACATGAAGCAAACAAACAAAATGAGTACATGATGCATTTGTTTGCAATTATTAGAGCAAACGATGGTATAGCAACAAACATAGGCATGATACTAGGAAATATGGTTTGAAGAATCTCGATAGAAGTTCTAGATCAATCCTTTGTGGGATTGGATTTTAAGTGAGAAACTCGAGATTCAAGAATGACTACTTAAAGTAACCCCTAGAATAGTATTGCCACAATGGCCTGCAATTGCATTGCCTCATTCAGTAAAACGATCACAACTTTTTGTAATCGACAAACGGTTGAAGTGTTGGAAACTACACTTCAACATCCAATCGAATGTCAAACAAAAGAGTATAATAGTACTAGAGCCACAAGCACTCGTAAAAAAACAGTGAATATAGTTCAGTTCATGACATCATAAGTGGAAGAGAAACTACAAAAGAGATCAACAGAAATAAAGTGAAAAGGCAAAATACTTGCAGTCAACTGATATATCAGCTATTGTGGGAAGCATCATAATATACAAAAAGGATATCAACTTTGCAAAAGGCAAGTGTCAAATCAATTCAATCATTTCCATATACAATTACAGCAAGAAAACCTACAAACAAAAGGTAAATGAAAGATACAAAAGGGATTTGATTGCTCATGCCACTCGTACAGATTCCGTTCCCCTGGTGAAATGAAAAGCTCAATGCACTGGAGAAAAATGATGAAATCAAAAACAGGATTAAGCACGCTGAACCTCGTGATAACTAGCTAGCAACTCTGAATTTTGAGGAATGATGGCAGTTCAACTGATCTTTTTTTGTTGTTCATCTGCAGAAAGAATCGATAAATATAGTACAATAGAAGAATCTTTGCAGACTTTAAATTCCCATAAAAAGCTTGCATCACTCCTCAATTTACTGCATGAAGTTGCAGATGGAAACTCAAATCATTAATTTTCTTCACATCTAGCTAGAGCCTTCAATCCGAGCTTGAATCATAGAAGTCACTGGGACATGGAGTCATGACTTCAGATTCGAGAATCTGAACAACCCTGTGCATTGTGGGCCTGTCGTCGGGGATTGAAGAAACACACTGAGTGGCAACTGAAAGCAGGGAATCAAGGCTTTCAGTCTGCACTCGTTCACAAAGCGGATCAACTATCTCTGTCCGTCTATTCTCAGATGCTAAATAGTTCAGCTGCATGAGGAGTATGATAGGGGTTTAGAAGACCAGTGATTTGAATAAAATACCAACAATGCAAGTCATATGATCTGTTCATCCTACTCGGACTGGATACTTCACTACAAAAGTGGAAAACATCTTTTGCAAAAAGTTGATAGGTAATTGGAATGATTTTCTACCAAATGGTCCAATTTGTTTGGGTTTTCATATAGTTTGATCAAACAACCATAAAACTATAGACTGATTTTGGATTGTTCTTAAAATTGATTTGATCAGTGACGATATTCGGTTTAGGTAGGTGCATTATATCAATGATATGCGTTTCTTTTTAAAATGATTAAACTTTTTTATCATTTTTTTGCAGATTTTAACATTGTTTTGGTGCATAAACAGTCTTCTCCCTCAGGCTCTTACCCATGCCTACCTATCTGGAGGGAAAAGGCTCATCCTTATTCCTCATTCTCCAATTTGCACTCTTTGGTTCATTTTGCTTCAAATTTGTCCTTATTGTCCCTATATAATTCCTCATGGATTAATGGCCACAAAGACTTAATACTGTTTTATATCGTTGCAAAACCATCATACTGATTGTCTACAGTACAAGTTTTACCTTAATAATTTTGTCTCATACCACACTCGGTCCAGCCCTTATGCATATTCAACTAACCACCTCTTTTGGCTTATTGAGCCAAAAAATGCAGCTTAAAATACTTGTCATGTCAAATCTTAAAAGTTGGAATTACTTGCCCACCAGCATGCTTCCCTCTACCTCTATCCCTTAGTAATACCATTCTCACCCTCCACCCCCTCACCACAACAACAAGGATACGAGCATGGCAGTAGTTGCAAAATCAGTGGGAAGAGGAACTGGAAGGGAGTTGGGGTTGGGGAAAAAGCTAGAAATGGCAAATAACTTTCCAGCCTTACCCATTTAGGATCTCACGATATGCAAATATGGAAACATAAAACTATAGAGGAACTACTTATGATGGTATGATGAATTAGCCCACTTAGTTTTTCTTTAGATAATTTGAAGTTTTAAACCTTGCTCCAATAGAAACCTCAAGTGAAGCTCACATGCATCTCTGCAGTTTGGGCTCTAACAGCCAAAAAGAATTGAGACCACGATAAATTATATGCATAACTAGAGATAATGGGCAAA
Source organism: Solanum chiquidenum (assembly GCA_029582725.1). NCBI lineage: Eukaryota > Viridiplantae > Streptophyta > Magnoliopsida > Solanales > Solanaceae > Solanum > Solanum chiquidenum. The sequence continues at coordinate 6,208 of JAJOOS010004574.1, forward strand.
ATGGTTAACCATGCCAACAAGTAGCCATGATGACATTTGTAGGTTTTAAAAAATAATGTTAGCTACCTCGCAAAAAAAATGCAAGGAATTTCAACCAAGAGAGAATACACTTATGATAAGAAGTAAGATGCGCTTAATCACACAACATACCCAGCCAACAATATTGAAGCCCTTCTCAATATATGATGCATCAGTCGGCCGCTTCCCACTTATGACTTCAAGAACCAGAACTCCAAAACTATAAACATCTGTCTTTTCTGTAGCCCTACCACTCTGCATGTATTCTTGAAAAAAAAAGATAGAGAAGAGAAACACATAAGCTGTAAAACAAAAGGCGATATCAAGTGAAGCAGAAATCAACTGCCCAAAGTGAAAGCATACAAAATCAGATTTCCACATGGAACAGCAAGGAGAAATAAATTCTTTAAGCACATAGATAACCTCTCATCACATGTTACAACTTGATGCGGCAGAGATGAATATGCTAGAAAACAGTATGTTCGGTGCCTCAAGAGAAACCTTCAATGTGGAACCATTTCCTCCCCCTCCCTCCCTCCCTCTGTCATTTAACTAGGCCTCATATTATCTTTTGTCAATATCAAGAAAAATAAGCATGAGAAAGAGAGACATCACAGGTGCAACTTCTACAGACAAAAGCAGTAACCAGTTTGTACTTGAAAAGTAGTGAAACCTGATTACAGGAAGAGGAAACCAGATCACTCTCTCCCCAGTTTCAACTATAGTAGCAGCAGAAATTCATTCCATGCATAGTTTAATATATGCAACTTCCTAAGTAGAAGGTGATGATAAATGTCTAATCATTGGGTGTACCTGGAGCTAAATACCCAAATGTGCCAGCTACAATTGTTGTGATGTGAGACTCCTCATCCCCCAGTAATTTGGCCAGTCCAAAATCAGATACTCGAGCCTCAAAGTTTCCATCAAGCAAAATGTTGCTAGACTTTATGTCACGGTGTATTACTCGAGGAGAACAATCGTGATGTAAATATGCTAGCCCTTTCGCGGCCCCCATGATTACAGTCAGCCGTGCACCCCAGTCTAACTGCTCAGATCTCTCTGTATAAAATATTTCAAAAATGATGTTTAAATGGACCCAAAAAACAATAGTCAAATCTAAAACTCTCAACCCTGAAGATATGAAAATATCTAAACAGCAACAGCAATTTAACATGCAAGATGAACTAGCTTAAAAGAATGTCGTCATTTTTTATTATTACAGCAATTTAACATGCAAGATGAACTAGCTTAAGGGAATGTCATCTTTTTTATTATTCTCTTTGCTTCCAGCGTTGTTTTCCACCCTAGACGCTGAAAGCAAACATCATGTCACTGTCCACTTCCCAAACATGACACTCATTTTGTTACTCTATTGGATAGAAGAACACTAGCTCATCGAGATATTCAACAATTTTTGACAAACATTATTTTTTCCTAGTGATTGTACCATACTATGGATAGAAATTAGCTACACATTACTATTGTACTGTCATTTCCCATAAGTGTGTAAGTGGTTCTCATGCAATATAGCTGCATAAAAGGGCTGCAAGCTAGCCATCGTAAACTAAAGCAAAGGAATTAAATTGTGTAAATTCAAAGTTTCTTATAAAAACGAAGTCCATATTCTAAGTTCTACAGTAATACAACAACTAAGCCTCAACCCAAACAAGTTGGGATCAGCTATATGAATCCTCAGACCATGTTTCCATTTAAGCTCAAGTTATGTCATCATCATAACAAAAAATCTATAGCAATATTTACACAAAATATAGAACACATATGAAACATCAATGACACACCAAGATACTCTTTGGTGCCATCAGAGTGTCTTGGTTAGTTAGCAAGTTACTCTCCACTATTTCGTAACTGTCTAGACGTGAAAACATTTCCGGAGTGCCATCTGCACCAGCCAAAGATGTAATCATTATCCACTTTTACTTGTATTAAAAGGTAAGAAATTTATAGGATCAAGCCAATGGGTACTAGCCCAAGTAAGTTTAGAGTTGCATTAGGACATCATCACCAAGTTTAGTCAATCCCATTCAGAAACTTTCTCCAAAGGCTGACAATATTTTTCCAATCAATTGCATATTGAACACTGGTTTTACAGCATTCCCTTCTGTCCCAGTGACAATCTGGCAGACTTTTTGGGACTATATTTCACTGGTTGAATCAATCAAAATAGCAGTAGAAAGTGATCCCTGTTCATAATTTATCCTCATTCTTACTAGACCCCTGTCTAGTATGTTTGCTCTGATCAGCATATGAATTTTGCATTTAAAAAACAGCAGGTCTTTCATGCTTCCACAAAAGCATATATATCCAATATAACTTATGTTTTTGTTTATTGTTACTATTATTAACTTGCGCGTTTTATCTCCCAACTGAACCACACAACCCAAATTTCAATCAGGTGTTATACAGGGAAGATAAATAACCCTATTGTGCTATGAATATCAAGACTGCTAAAATCTCAAATAATTTGCCAATTTAAAGAGAACCCAGAAATTCTCACCGAACCCAGCTTATGTGCTAAATCCACAAAATAACAAACATTTTCACCAATTGTAGAGCACAAGATATTTTACAGAGGAAAGTATGTCTCACCGTGCAGAACTTCATCTAGGCTACCTCCAGATAAAAAGTCATATATCAACAACTTTGATGTTGGAGAATTGCAATATCCTCGCAGATTTACCAGATACCGATGCTTAATACTTCCAAGAATTTCAAGCTCCCTTTCGAAGAATCTATCGAAGCCTTCATTCATCTTGATAATTCTCTTCACGGCAAATACATTGCCATCATCCATTGCAAGTTTGTATACAGTTCCAAAGCCCCCAGAACCAATAATGTGCTCTTCATTCAGAGTCTCCAGTTTTTTGATGATGTCCTTGGAAGAGTAAGGCAAATCTCCATGAAACATCACAATCGATGCACCTGATAATTTAACAATTGGATTGTTAAACCTTTTATACAAGGAATTAAGAGCATAAAGCAAATAAAGATTAAAACATTATAATGGTAATTTCTACATAGGTTCTAGATAAAGACCTGCACAAATATCCATTGCAAGACTTCTGCCATCATTTTTACCCAGTCTCTTGTAGAGGAAACAGCCCCAGAAACACATCAGTGCCACCAAAAGCAGTGCACCCACAGTGGCAGATGCACTTATAAGTAGTCGACCATTCTTATTTTGGCTTTGGGCTAAGAAACATGGAAAATATGAGATATTACCATGAAACATGAAAGGAAAGAAGTGAAATAATCAAAAGAGAAAAAAAACAGAGAAACAAAGAAGCAGCAGAAAAGGCTACGTATCCAGAGTACATGACGCTGCTACTTAAAACTATGAGTCCGCATACTTAAATGATTCTGCCATTTGAAGTAACAAGTTTTCTTGTTAAAGTCTAACAGATGAACAAATCCTTCACAAATATCATTTGAGATTCTAGTCAATACATTACACAAAAGCAAAAGGCAGTTGTACCTATTGCAATGCCATGAATTACCTTAATACATATTAGAAATTAATAATATGAAGATACTTATCCAAAAAAAAGAAAAGACATATACTAGGTAGTTAATTTTTAGAAGAACAACGAAATTTAGAATTCAACACTCTAAAAAATAATGTATACTTGTCATGTTCTCTTGTCTACTTGATGAAGGAAATTCAGAAAAGGACAAGTTGTCATCTTAAGCAGCCGAAACACTAGGAATCCTTTTTTCATGACAGACAAATCTGTCGGGGCCAACCCTTAGGACCAACCTCAAAACTCCAGGATAAGGGGTCCACCCCTATACCCCTTTTCCACTTAAACTTACTTCACATGGCGCATGGATCGAACCTGTGACCCAAGTCACAAGTCCCTCAACTTTTGCCACTTGAACTAAGCACTGGGGGCAAATGATTCTGTCACTAGGGGTCCTTGAACATATGAGAAATGATTCTGTCACTAGGGGTCCTTGAGCAGATGAGAAATGATTCTGTCAATATTGCCATATGCATTCACCCTTACAGGCAGAAATTGGACTTGATATTTGCTATTATTTTATGTTGATAATGGGTAAACATTTACCTGAATCCGGGGACGGGGATATTGAAGAACCTCCAGTGTTACAGTCCTGACTGACTTGTTTGCCACACAAGTTACGATTTCCAAGAAAGCTGTCATAAATTTAAAATCAGAAATCATGTAAATTAAGCCAACCAGAGGGCAAGTTGTAAATTACAAGTTTTAGGTCAAAATCATATCAGGCAGCTATTCTGTGCACATCCATACAAGTCTTTCTCCCCTTTCCAATGATGGGTACTACTCAAGATTCAAGCAAATGGTAGTATCAAAGGCTACAACTGCATACCCTTCATTTTCACTGATACACAATTTACTAAACAGTGTGGGGTTAAGGACTTTAAAGAATTGAGGACCTCAATCCTAATTTCAAATGCAATTGGCAATTCAGCCAACACCCTCAGTGTCATCCCGGAATTGATTACAATCTTTTTTGGTGGATTTCTGAAAACAAACAGTTAGGCACACAAGGACGCTGATATTTGACAAAGAAATAATATGGAGTTGATAACGATGCTTCAAACGTATGGACATACATTAGTTATGTCAACATTACATAAACCAAACAGGGAATCTAAGTAAAGAAATGATTATAAAGTAGTATAGATGCCATAGATGCTTTGAAAATTCAAATGCACTTGACAAGAAGGATTTTTGTTGGTGTTACTTACGAATCATTTCCAAACTTGGCAAGGTGTCCATCTGAAGGTATTTGCCCAATCAAGAAATTTGTTGACACGTTGCTGTAAACATTGAACAACAAATATTAATTCAGCAGCACAACCCAACCTCACCTCTTGAGTAACATTTTACACTTTTAAGTTGTTAGTTACGACAAAAGAACTTTTAGGGCACTCACAAAATGCCAAGATTGCTCAGCTTGCCAAGGGATGGTGGAATGTTTCCACTGAGAGAGTTGCTTGAAAGATCTCTAGCAAAAGTAATAAACCAACATCAATTGCTTGACTGTAGAAGTAATTACTAAGTTCAACATCACATGCGTAGAATTGAGACAGGTCAATTAGATTTGCATTAGAGGTTACATACTTGTAAAAGGTAATAAGAAAATTTTACCCAGACTAAATCAAACTAACAAGCGAAAAATGTCACTTTTTCCTCTGTTAAAGCCTCTTTATCTTTTTTTCCGACAAAATGCTATGTAAAGCCTTTTTATTTCTCAATTAGGTTTCTCTCCATTTCCTGGAACAGTAAAGAGGTAAAGTATGCACGACTTTCCTTAGCTCTTTTAATGGGAAAAGAAAGGTTACACCAGTGACCAGTCTAGCAAGAAAAACGCTAATGACTCCAACAGTCTAGCAAGAAAAACACTCATGACTCCAAGAACCAGATCCCTAAGATATGACACATGCAGAAGAAATCAGTAGATATGATGGTCCCTCCTCTTCACTGTAAAATCCTTCCAGCTAATTCAAGAAATCCTCCAGCTACCTCAGACCACAACGATGCTAAGGTGTGAAGCACCAGTTATTGCATCAGTAGAGAAGATGACACCACCATGAGACATGCAAATAACTCCGTACAGCGGAGCAATGACAATAGAACAAATGAACCGCCAGTTGCCTATCGTTCCAAAGGCTCTTCATGCTCAGAGGGAGGAAAAATGCACAAGAAGGATGTTCAAATTAGCAAGCAAGATGACAGGATAAGCAGGGCAGAGGCTGGTCCATTTAGGACAACAAAGTGTACTGTAGTATGTGGTAACAATCAACATACGGAAAATACAGCTTCCTATCCTTAAAAATAAAACAGAACAAAAGCTTATACGGCAAACATACAGTTGAATTGGAGTTTGTGAGATGGACAGGAAAAAGTATGATAGCATTGAGAAGAAGGATAGGAAGAATTGATAAAGAAATCCTAATGAAGGGCTGGTAGGTGTGTAAATTCACCAGGGTATTAGTATTAGAAAGTGCAAACTGTCAAAAGTCAAAAAAGGAAAAGGTTGTATCTTTTATTCGAGGACTGTCTAGTGTCTATATAATGATAGATATTTTCGTTGCATGGGTACAGTCATTTACAAAAAACAAAATGTTGTCCAAATATCATGCTTGCTTATGCAGATTAAGGTGAACGGACCATGCAGGAGCTTGCGACCTGCAGAACAGCATGCACAGAAACTGAGAAAAGAGACTCAAAATATGAGACAGAAAGTCTTACAGATTCTCAAGCTCAGGAAGGTTTCCCAACTCATCAGGAATCCATCCGCTTAAATAATTACTCTGTAGAAACCTGCATAAAAGAAATAAAATTCCTAGCAAATTAGTTAGCATGTACATCATTAACTTTGTAATTTCAAATTCTAAAGCAGCGCCAAGAAAAAAAGCCGCTCAAACTTCTCTTGAATTTATCAAAACCAAAATACAGCTTTAGTTTGTTCTATTTTACATATCAAGATTAGTAGCATAGCAAGGACTACAACATCTATCAATGGCATGCTGGTTGTGCAATATGACCGGAGATGAAGTGATTAATCTATACATGAACTGAAAAGAGTGTTATAAAATATGTCCACTCCCCATAAGGATATTGAGTTTTGCACTCAACTTTTTTTGCTCAAACTCCACAAAACGAAATGTCAGTTTTATAGTTTGTATAAGTATCCTTGTTACTTTGCAAAAAGAGGACCAATCATGATATAATGCATAAATTCTTTTACTGAACAAACTAATCACAAAATTCCAACCAGGGTATTAATGCAAGTTTCTTCTGAAAATTGAGTCTTGAGAATATGGTGTGGTTCAGGTTAAGTACGATTCAGATGGTAGTAAGGTTAAGGGAAGAAGGAAGAGCTGAGAGGTGGGACTGTGGGGCAGCTGAAATAGGGATATTGTATCCCCAAGAACTCCTTCAAATAGCATGTAAGGTAGTTGGAGTTCTTCATATTCACACAAGTGCTTAATAGCAGAAACTCAAGCGCCTCAATAATAGAAGAGAATTAAATATGCAGGTCACACCAAAGAAGTTCATTGCAGAACTTACAGAGAGTTCAGCTTTGTACAATTTCCCAATGCAGGAGGTATTGCCCCATAAAAATTATTGTCATGAAGAGCGCTGCATTTGAGGAGATTTGTGTTAGAATAGTATAGTGACACTAACAATAAATGGAAACAAGAATAAAAGGGAAAAGAAGCATACAGAAACTGCAACTGGTCTAGCTTCCCAATATCTGGTGATATATATCCACTCAGTTTGTGATTAGGGAGGCTTCTGGATGATCAAAAGACAATAATTGTAGTAGTTCAAATAGTGACTCCAATATGAAATATGCTATGTTAGAAGTAAAGTATCAGTGTGTTCTAATATAGATTATAGGTCAGTGTTAAGTGATAGGAAAATTAGACTCTTCTTAGTTCAATACAAATTGCGGAAAGCAACTCAGATCTTAAATACAAAACTACTTATAGATAATGTTTTGTAGGGATATTTGAATGAAGATATCAAATTCAAGCCATTTGACAAGTAGTCCAGTAAAATGGTGCTAGAGGATCAGCCCTACAGAAATGTAACATAAATGCAATCGAAAACCACTTCCGTATACAGTCAAGATCAGCTGTAAGTCAGTTCTACAAGATCAAGATCCAATTTGAACCATAAATTACTATATCACAACTACTAGGGATTCTCAGCATTCATTTAGTGTTATTTTGAATCAAAATGTTTCAGATATTTCAGAATTGTGGAGCCCAAAATAAATGTCAAAAATAACTAGAACCATAACAATGCCATCACCAGCAGAGATGTTTTAACAATAATACAGATACTCACAAAGATGTAACTCTCTTTGATTTTGGGTCACATTGTACTCCTTTCCAGCCACATGGGTCAGAATCTTCTGGTCTCCACTGCTCAAGAACACCATCGGAACCAGATATTGAGATCCTAAAATTGACAAGCGCTTGACCTGCAAAGATGTAGAAAAGTCTAAAGTATGGACTAAAGTGTAACTTACAAGATGGAACAGACTTCAGATATTAATCAATTATCAAGTGAGGTAGTATTAGCATAACATTTAGGTAATGTATAAAGTAACAACTGAATAGAAACTTAACAGCATTAGAACATCAGAAATAAGCAAAAATCCAATTATTAGAGGCAAACAAGCTTCAATGGAATATCATCCCACAATCATCCCAACTAAATATCAGAAATATACTAGTCCTTGATTTAGGAAACTGACGAAGGAACTAGACTTGTTATATCATCTGGATCAAACATGTTAAATATACTAGTCCTTGATTTAGGAAACTGACAAAGGAACTAGACTTGTTATATCATCTGGATCAAACATGTTAAATATCTTATCATACTCGCATCAATTAAAATCCACACAGTGCCTAGTCTGTAACTAAATAAACAAATCAAGCAAGAAATGCTGAAGAAATGGGTGGCATCGCACCATCAGGATTGAGTGCTAGTGTAAGTCTTGGGAAAATGCAAAGCAACAGCACGCTTAAAAACAACAGATCCTGAATTTTCAAAGAGAAGCCGCCCATCTTGGCGTTGATCAAGCATAATAAGGCTACTGAAGAACATCAGGCGGACTAGGCTGTGCTGCGGTTCCCTTGGACATACAGTAAACAAGATGTAACACCACAAAACCAGCAATGGAAAAGAGAACTGATCCCTGGAGGAACAACCAAAGCAAAAGATATTAGAAAGAATCCTGTAACTATCAAGTAAATTATTATGAATGAAATGATGAAGAAAACTTAAACAGAAAATGTATAGATAATTCTCACAGATCGGTGCACATTATTTCCTAATGTTTGACACTAAATTGCTATGTAGTTGGCACTTCTGTCTTACAAAAAGTGCACGGAAAACATTGAATTATCCTCTGGAGTCATACACGTCATGTGATGGCTACATCTGACAATCCAGAAATAACTTCCCAAATATAGAGTGGATGGTCATACCAAGAGAGTTACACAAGAACAGTATTGAATAGTGTGTATCAATAATGATGGGATTAGTCATGTTAGGATTAGTTATGTTGAGATTATTTCTAATCCACTATTTGGTATGGTGTATTCAACGAATTATGTCTTTAAACATGTTTATCAATGTATTAGTAAAAATAAACCAGGAATTGCTAATACTATGGGTTAATATGCATTAGTTATACACCATATAATACTGAAAAGGATGTATAGCCAATGCATGTATTAATTATACATACGTTGAAAACACTTCCAAACAAGGTATTAAATAATACCATGGCTAATACATGTATTACTTTCTCTAAAACATCCTACCAAAGACCAAACTGAATAACCAAATAACTTCAGTACATCTATTTTAGAATACAGAGAACAACTCATTTATTTATCTGATAAGTAGAATACAAAGAACAAATTTAGTTGAGAAAGTTCAGCAAAAATTGGAAACAAACTCTCTACCTCCACAAGGTAGGGGTAAGGGTTTATCCTTCACAGACACCCCTTATGGGATTATGCTGGATATGTTGTTGTTATTGTAAAATTCAGCAAAATGAGTACAGAAATACGCATGAACAGTATGAATCAAGAAAGAAGACTACTGATTTATCAAGTCTTTTGTTAAGAAGTATAGTCCCTGCTACCCGAACCAAGTTTCAGAAAAATGCTACTTACCTGCCTGGATCTGGCTGCATACCCACCCCAAGGAGATTGTCAAACCTTCGTTGATCAAGGATATCATGCCATTCTTATCTTTTTTATTGCCCTTAACTTCATTATATAAGATTACTATCCAAGAGTTTTCCCACTAAAGTTCTAAGACTCAACTCTTTTATCTTTTTTTGAAAATGAAGACTTTTTTTTTTTGAAACTGGTAAGGTTGAATTCTTCGGCATTAAGGGTATGCTGGCTACCTCCAAAAAGGGATGATTACAGATTTCCAATCAAATCTATAATCTGATCTATATCATCTATACAAATGAAGACTTTTTTTCTTTTTTTTTGAAAATGAAGCCTCAGCTCTTTATCTTGAGAGAGTAACTACAAACTCCAGAGCAGGATCATGCAATATCCAACTTCAGCATGCACATTGGTCAGCAAAAGATAATCATTCCCTTCCTATCAAAATAAAGGTCTAACTCTCAGGTCTTTATCTTCAGAAAGTGACCATAAAATCTATTCAGTTTCCCTTCTCGCTGAAACAATATGCTAAAGTGAGTGGAGATTGTTCCAAGAAAAGGCTTATTGTATTGTGGCCAATATTTGACCAACAGTGTTAAATTATTTGGCCAAATATTATCCAACAACACTAAGAATAGGCCATGTTACAAATCTTCACATTGGTTTAGTTTTGGTCTTTGGATGATATAGTAAATAAGTTTCATCTTCTCCACAAAATCCCTAATGGGCAAAATCAGTTTTCATGAATACTAATCAAATTCAAGCAAAGCTACTTTTAAAATTTGTCAAACATCAAAACAAGCCAAAAAGTGCTTTTAAGTTGGTTTTGACTCAAAGTTCTAGTATTTTCTGCAAACTCTAAACATGTGTTTGAAGTACTTCAAGTATCTGAAAATTCATTTCAAAGCTCGTCAATTACCCTATGTATTTTTACCTGAACAAGCCACATATCGGGTTACTGCACTCATTGTTGTGGAATGTCTGGACATATACACACCAATACATGCATAATACTTCCGACTACACTAGAATAGGGTACATGTAGCATATGCCTACCTTCTTCCTCTTACTAAGGCGACTGGGTAGCTGACAACCTAAAAATAGTAGCAAGATATGTACTCACTTGCTTAGCACTCTTTGAATCAAACTTCTCCTACACCTCCTAAATTGTTTTTCTAGGTCAAAAATAACTTTTTGGCTCTTAAACCTCTTTTGATTCCCATGTCAAGGATTTTTTTAGTTGCTCCAAATCTTTCATCTCAAGTAAATTGTCCAGTTGACTACTTCAAATGGGATTTTTCGTCAAATCCTTACCAGCAATAGCATGTCAACAACATATAGCAACAAATAACGAATGAATAAACATCCACTTTCAGAAGTACACAAATTAGATCATAAATGCTCCTTGAATAACCATGACCCAACAAAATCAACCCAATCACAACTACTTGCAGCTTCAACCCCCAGAATGACTTCTTTATTCTTGAAGAAACCATTTGCATCTAACAATTTTCTTTCCTAATGGTGGTTCACAAAAAAGACTTAAGTACCATTTTTGTGAATAGAATCAATTTCATAATGGTGGTTTCACTAAACACTAATCTCATTGAATAAGTAAGTATTTGAATTGGTTCAATTGCATGGTGCCAATGAAATTGAGTGACAATTAACATCTTAATAAATTAACTGATCAACGTGTTTCTCACTTCAGTCAATTAGCAATAGCGTTTCCGTGGACTGCCAGGAATATGTTTCATGTATAGATTGACAAGGAAATTTCTAACATAACCTCCTTCTAACATGTAATTACTAGTTCCTAGAATCCTAATGGTGGCAGATGTATAACCTTTAACTGCTCAAACTCAAAACAGAAATCAAACCAATTACTATCATGAACCAAAAATAAGAGCATTAAAAGTACCATTTCCACTTCACTGGAACACATTCACCCTCTAAGCCAAAAATTCATCTACCGAGACTACAGATTTCAGCAATTCCACAAAAAGCAGACACATACACAAGACCCCAAAACCAATGTCCACCAATCACAGTTTTGAGTTCAATCCAGCAAATAATCCATCTAAACAAACAGAAAGAAAATCAAACCTACTGACACAGACAAAACCAATATCAAAAACCAGAAAATGCAAACATGCAGTCATGAACCATCACCAAATCCCAGAACCAGTGAACAAAGCACTCGGTATAGTCCACCAAAATTTCCAAAAGAAAAGAAGAGAATCATCTAAACAAACAAACGAACAAAGATCAAAGCTTTATGCCTACACTAACACAAGCACCATCACCAAAATGCCAAAAGCCCAAAACCAAGTACCCCCATCTAAGCACTCAGTACAATCCAAGAAAAGCTCTAAAAAAGAGTAATCCCAAACATGAACCCATCATCACCAAATCCCAGAACAAGTGTACACCCACTAAAGCACTCAGTACAATCCACCAAAATTTCCAAACAAGAGCATCATCTAAACAAACAAGCAAAGATCAAGGCTTTATGCATACACTAACACAACCACAACCACCAAAACTCCTTTAGGCCAAAACCAAGTACCCCCATCTATGCACTCAGTACAATCCAACTAAAGCTCTAAAAAGAGAGTCATCCTAAACATGAACCCACCGTCACCAAATCCCAGAACCAGTGTACACCCACTAAAGCACTCAGTACAATCCACCAAAATTTCCAAACAAGAGCATCATCAAAACAAACAAACAAAGATCAAAGCTTTATGCACACACTAACACAACCACAACCACCAAAACCCCAAAAACCAAGTACCCCCATCTATCTAAGCACTCAAAAGCTCTGAAAAAAAGAGTCATCCTAAACCCATAAATAAAAATTAAACCTTTATACAGTACTAAAACACCCACATAAAAGCAGTACCTGAAAATGCTAGATTCGATCTGCAAGTGAGTACCCAAAGTTCATTTCACAGCTAACACTCAAAAAAAAAAAAAGTCCAGACAGAGAAAGATAGAAAAATGGAACTTTGAGCTGTAAAGTTGGAACTTCAAGAAACATACAAAACAACACAATAGAAAGAGAGAGAAAAGAAGAAAAGGGAAATAAAAAAGCTTAAGGCTATTGACAGAGTGTTGATTTTGGCTGCTCTCTATGTAAGAATTAACTAAAAAATAAATAAAAAATCTTTGTTGTTTGAATTCAATGTAAGGTAGATTTGAGATTTTGAGGAAAAGAGTGTTGTGTAATTGAAAGTAGCTCAACCAATGAGAGTGGAGTGTGTTCACACGTGAGAGAGTGACTCTTCATACGTGCAACCGACGCTGGTGTTGGCATGGGTATGGTGGGGATACAACCTACAGTCATTTTGGTCGGAACTTCTTTATAGGAAATTTCGGTAGCTCAATTGATTTTCTATTGTATTTTTATTTTATTGATGGTGTTCAATTTTATATCATCTTATCTTTTTCTCCATTTTTGCATGCTCTTACCCCATTTAAGGAGAAAAAAAAGGTGAAGTGTTGGAGAAAATGATAAAAATTGTCACTTATATTTTGAATACACACGAATATTTTTTATTCTTCAAAATTAATTCTTTTTCTATTTTTAATTTCCTCCCTCGTTGTCTCTCTTTTTTTCGCTTTATGTATCTAGAGTTTCATTTTCCTTCATTGACATTGCCGTGAAAGATCCATAGCCTATCTAACCAATTCAAAATGTACTTTTTGTTCTCTTTAAGGTGAAGTTCTTTCACTCTCTTTTTTTGAACTAGCTATTCATAGTTATATGACAAGATTTTTTTTAATCAGATCAAAGCATATAACTTTTTATTGATACTCTTTTGTAAGTATCGATAAAAATATTATTGACTTTTTATATTTGAAAAGTGTTAAATTTTTAGCCTCTCGCTTTTATGATTTTATAATTTAAAGAGGTGATGTGCTATTGTGTGATAATTTTGTAGAAATGTCCTATAATTCAAAATAGTGATATTAAGAACTGAATTTGTTAAATAATTTTTTTTCCTATAAGGAAAAGAGAGAGTGTTTGAGTGTGTTATTTGATTTTAGATATGATATTTTGAGTCTATTTCCTTTACGTATAAATATTTTAAAATTCCTAATATACAAAATACACCTTGCCTTGATATAAATTTATGCATCTACAAATTATACCTTTTTCATTTAAGTATATTTCTAATGATATACCTAGTTTTGATGTATGATAGGAGTATTTGTTTTTTATAAAAATAAATAAATAATAACTTAAATGTGGTAACTTTTACTATGAACTTGAAAACATAATATCCGACTTTAGGCATAAATTAGTTTAAGTTGAAAATTTGTGTTTCACTAACGTACTTTTCGTTTTTTATTGTTGGCATATTTAAAATTTAATTGTTATCGTAAATAATGAAATGTATGTGTGGATGTCCTGTAGAAAAATCCACACTCCATGACTTTGGAGATTTCCTTCGTGACTTTGAAGGATTAGAAATACATTCCTATTTTCTATATATGTATTCCTCTTATCTGTAGATACATAAACATTAAAAAATTGGAAGGAAAAACATTAGTACTCTTTCTTTCTTTTTCTTTATTTAACTTCTAATATCTTTATTTTATAACAGTTGCAAGTTATATTTTTAGTTGTGTTACTAAATGTTTGACTATATCTCGTTTATATATATACTTCATAAATTCTTAGAGTTAATATTGTTATCAAATAAAGTTGTTATAGTTTTTTTTTCTTCTTATATTTGCTTATTGTACATGAAATAATGAGAAATAATGAACTGTACCTCTTATTTTGGGTTGGTAAATTGAAATTTCAATAATAATAATAATGATAGGGCTAATTAATTCGTACATGCTTTTGTTGATCAAGTGAATTTTATTTTTTTAGCCTCCATTTCACTATTTTATTTAGTCTTCTTTCTCTGTGAATTAGTAGTTTAATTTATTTATTTTAGAATAATGATTTGAAACATGTTATTTCCGTATCTATTTTGTTTTGTTGTCTTCTGTTAAATTTCATTATACGTCTGCAACAATCATATGAATATTTATATTACTTATTGTTTTAATTTGTCTTTTTTGCTGATTAGTAAACATCAAAAAGAGATATATTCTTACATGTTTGAATATTCTTTACGTATATATTTAATATTATAATAGAGTGAAATTACTCAAAGTTCAACCGTAAAATAATGGAATAAGTCAACGCATGCAATAAAGTTCAAATGGAGTCGTCGCTCAAAGCGGGATAGATAATATATACTTGACAAATAATACGAGTAACTATTTATTTGATTGCAAAATATTATTTATATATTGCACGAGTGATCCCGTAATAACCCTCCTCTTTGTACTCTCTTCCTCATCAAGGGGGTGATATACGTTGTACAATTATAGCCCAATTTATAAATTTTTTAAAAAAAAAACTTTGCATGGAATTGAACGGTCACTCCGGACTTATTTGATATTAATAAATTGCATGTCTTATCATTTGTCTTCTTTAATTTAGATTTGTATTAATTACTTAATAATAGATCTTAGGGGTGGGATGATATGGTACGATACAGTATTTATAAATTTTGATATTTGGTTTTTTAAAATATTATATCATTATCATATTAATTTAATTCGATATGGTTCGATAAATTGAAGTTTGATTTTGATTTCTACAGTATGGTAAATCAGTAATCATAAGTTGTTCAACTTCGACTAATATATACTCGTATAATAGAGTATTATGACTTCGACAATTAAAAAATGTCTCTATTGTATCACACTAATACATTACACATAGAAAAATATATGCAAAATAAAGTACAAACAACTCATTTGTTAATCAGTTACAATTCATATACATTTCAATCAAAATAGAGTAGTCAAAGTTTCAACTTCTAAACATTTAGTTTATACTAATACTAGGTTGCATATTTGTTAGTATTTTAATAATATAATATTTGTTGTTTATGTAACTTTATACTTTAGTATGATATTTACTATTTTGATATATTATTTCTAAATACCAAATACCGTATCGAATACCAAAAAAAATTAAAATATATACCATATACCACACCAAATACCATAATATCAAAACTACGGTATTAAAAAGTTTGATACAATATGGTAAATCCCATACCATGTCCACCCCTAATCTCACATGCATGGACTTTATTTACTTGCTTAGTTATGGATAAGTTCACACGTTTAATCACTTAGTAATTTTTAGCTTAAATAAAATAATTTATTTACTTTATCACCTAATTTTGCGTACAAATTTACTTTATGATCACCTAATTTTGCCTTACAAATGAATTCGGCAGACACTCACATTTGTTGATATCTAACGGTAGCACCTTCCTTTCAAGGGAATTTGAATCCTTATTTCACTTTTGGTTTCATAAATTAATAAATAAAGTTATCTGTAATTTAGTTTAGTATTGTTTAAATACATATTTTTTTGTTAGATGACGACTCTTCGACTTTTGGCATTGTAATAAGAATTGTCACATTGAAAATTAATTTTTCGCAAAAAAAATAAAAAGCGGAAGACATATTAGATAATGTATGTTGAAAGTGCTTACAATTAAAAATGGTAATTAATGTCATATAATTTCCATTTTCTAAGAACGTATCCGTATAGTTGTTACTTATTATTTTATAATTATATTATTTTGATTAAAACAATATTTTAGATTAATTGTGTTGTTTTATGATGTTTAGTAATGCCACACACCAACGATATGAAGAACAAGCATGTTACAAAAAGAAAAAGAAAAAAGATAAGAGTTATTATAAAAATAGTTATAACAACAACGTACTCAATGTACGTAGTCCCATAAATTGAGGTTTGAAGAGTATAAAGTATACGTAAATATTGTTCATACCTAAAAGTTGAGAGGTTATTGATGAATGATGATAGATCATCAACTCAAGAACAAACAATCCACAATATTTCCAAAAAATTATAATGAAAGTATAAAAAACAAAAGATAATAACATAACATGAAAAACTACAATAAAATAATACATTAATCGAGGTATAAGAAAAACATATGGCAAAAAAAATCGAAGGACAAGAAATTACAAGAGCAATACTATGACTACTAATATAATAAACAACAAGACAATATTATCTACAAACAATTTATCTTAATTTGTGTCTTCTACCCCTTTGTATGAGGTCATGTCTTCACTAAGCTAAAACTACGATATACCATGTCTAAGTATCCCTCCTTAATACTTTTTCGTTCTACCTCTCCTGAATCATCCATAATCAATTTTTCACACCTCTACACTATTATCTGCGTATCTCCTCATCGCATGCCCAAATCATCCCAGTCTAACTTTCCGCATCTTGTTCACCACGTAAGTTAATCTCACCTTGTCTAAGATATACTAATGTCTAAGCATATCTCCTTAGTATTTCTGCCATCCATCGCATCTCAAGTGGCTTTCTGTTGCTCTCATAAGATAGTTCATTCGCTGGATTCCATTTTCGCAACTTTCATCGTTTGAAGGTGAGATTTGTTGATTGTCATACACTCTATGCTATAGAATTTGCTTTTAAATTTTGGTTGCACCAACTTTTTATCGCATAAAGTTTTGAAATCAAGCCTTCATTTTATCAGTCTTTGCAACAATATGATGAATAGAATCCCCACCAAACTCCCTATCCTTTGAATAATAAACTAAAGATACTTAAAACTTTCACTCTTTTGGATAACATGTATAATAATCCTATACTTTCATATCACCCTCATGAATCATGTCTTTAAATTTGCACTCCAAGTATTTTATTTTGGTCATGTTCAACCTGAATTGTTTAGACTCTCTCTAAATCTCTAGCTTAGTGTTATTGCCACTGAATCTCGTCAACCAGAATTATGTCATCCACAAATAACATATATCACAACACCTCACATAGATTTGTCTAGTCAATGCGGTCATTGCCAATGCAAATAAAATGAGGTAAGGGTTGATCCCTAGTGTAATTCATCAAAACTGAGAAGTTCTCTGGATCTCCTCCCACAATTCTTACATGAGTACTCTTGACTTCATCGTACATGTCGTTGATCACCCTAGTGTATGCCATAACTACACCCCTAACCTCCAATCGACTCGAAAGAACCTCCATTGGAACGTTATTGTCGATGAACACTATATGTGAGTCCTTCTTTCTTTCTGTATATTGCTTCGTTAATCTCTTTACGAGATAAATAACTTGTATATCCTAATGCCTTAACATGAATCCAAATTGATTATTTAAAATTGCCAAGCACCTCTTTATCCTCATCTCCACCACCCTCTCATAGATCATCATAGTATGGCTTCTCAGCTCGATTCCCATATCACTATTACACTATAATATCTCCCTTATTTTTATACAACATAAAATTATTATACTAAACTAAATATTAAATAATAAGAAAAGTCAAAATAAATGCAATTACATCAAAACAATCATTACATATAACATAATATAAAATTATCAATATAATATGCTAATAAAATTAGAGTAATAATTAAAATAAATATTATATATATATTTTTTAAATATCACCGTACAAAATAAGTGATAATTTAATTGTTAGTTAATATATAATTTATTTAGATATTAAAAAGTAAAACAATACAATTACATGAAATAACTAATACCCGCATAACTTTTAAGTTCGTCCCGTAAAAAGCATCTGCCCATCTCTCTAATGACCAGCTAAATTGTGTACAAACTCGAAACCCAGTACCATCTTGCTGAGA
>JAJOOS010004575.1:0-19981 GCA_029582725.1 Solanum chiquidenum
AAAAACAATCATAAAAGAGTCCCGAGATGATTACCTTAGTTAACCAAGTTAAAACCTTGAAGAAACACCAATAATTACAAATTTATATATTCAAAAACCAGCTCCAAACGCAGCCAATAGAAGGGAAAAACGATTGCCACATGTAGGGATTGCGTTTCTAGGCACGGGGGCAACGTTTAATGGTAGAAATCGTCAAAACTAACCTTCATTATGGTAGGACTCCATAGAAACTTCTCCTAAGCTTTCTCTCTGTTTATTTTAGCTGAAACGAACTGTTTCCATTGCTAAAACGTTAAATAGACGACATACCACATGTCTTTACCCGACCCAGATTCTGCCCTGGCAGTCCCAAGTAAAATCCTCATAACTTTTTACTCGGATGTCCGTTTGATACGGGGTTTTGTGCGTTGCAAACTAGACTCGTAGGCCTTCGATTTAATGGGCAATAGGCCTTCTAATTCTTTATATATTGGGAGAAATCATCCAATATATTTGACCCAAATTTCAAAGAAATCTTTAAAAAGGCACTTACGATAACTTTCGCCAACTTTTATCTTGCCACTTACTTAACTTCAATACTTGAGAATAAACACTTAAAATATGACATACCACATCCTTTTTAATTATTACTCACCCTTTTTGTCTTTCCACGAAGGTACGAGTTAATTTAGACGTTTTGGAAAAGTCGGGGTGTTACAAAACCGATGATCCTAAGCTGCAACTAGGACTTTTTCCCTCCATCAAAATCAGTCCAAAACCATCCCCCAATAATAATTAATTAAGAATCTAAGTTCTACAGATCGAAAAACGTATTAGAGGAGTAAAATCCTTACCATTCGAACCAAAAATCGTGGAAAACTGTCAAGATATTTCCTAGGGTCATCTCTTAGCTCTCAAGAATGAAACTTACAGAAAAATAACATTTCTGGGGTTTTCCCCCGACTTAATTCGCGACTGTGCCTCTATGGCGGACCCCATCCCACCACAGCAGCCCTGCCATGGCGGGAATAATCCCGCAACAGCGGCTTACACGGAGATAGAAAGTTGGAATTAGGGTTTCAAACTCCCATTTCACAACATATCTTCAATCCATAACGTTCAAAGACCACCCTTTCACGCTAAGATCAGTTTCGAGAGTTCTACTCGCCTGAATCTGATTCCGTAAAGTCGTACAGGCTCTTTAACGTCTTGTCCATCCACTCATGTGATCAAATTCATAATTAGATCTCCCATTCATTATCAGATTTTGCTAGACCTCGCTTGACTCAGATTTCATCCAAATCTGGACTAGGCTACAATTTTTTCAAGCCACTACTCAAAAGTTTTTTGGCCTAAATTCTTTCCCCATCGGATTTTCGATAACGATGAAAATAGGTCGTTATAATATATACCAATTTACCCATCACTCGTCCCCGAGTGATAAACTAGGAAAACCGGCTAAGATAAGAGTAGAGTAGTACCCGAGTCGTCGAATAACTAGGGATACTTGTCCTGCATCCTTATCTGTCGACTCTGGACTGCTAGAAGCTTAGCTTGGATGCTTCTCACCTTATATTGAGCATCTTTCACCAAATCAACCCCCAAGGATTTCACATCTCCAACCTCAAACCAACCAATTGAATACCTACACATACTCACTACAATGCCTCAATGAAGTCATCTCAATACTCGAGTGATAAATATTGTTGTATGTAAACTTAACTAATAACAAAAGCGATTCCCAACAACCACCAAAGTTGATAGTACACACATCTGCAACATGTTATCAAGGACCTTGACACAATCATCAGGACAAATCCTTTAGCACATAAGCATGATAAAATTCCAAATCAATACTCGCTACAATTAGAAGTGAACCTGAACCAACCAACACACACTCATAATACCCAAACAATCATAGTTCTTAACAACATCTCCATCACACAACATAAATTCCCATGAGCTTAAGTTATAAAAATTTGATCTTTAGACATCAGATACTCACGAGGGATATGTTGAAGCATGCAAACCCTCTAAACAACACTATCGAGATGCTAGATTTAAAAATGAAGTACATGATGGTCATAATTATTTTTTTTAAAAAATAAGATAGTTATGTTAATTGTGCTTGATAAACAAATAGAATAGTAAAGAAAAAAATGAGTAGCATTTTCAATACATGTAGTTAAGTTACTTATACAAACTAAAGTTTTAAAAAAATCTAGCAAAAGTAGCTACCTTACCAATACAAGTCAAAGTAAAAAAAAACTCTAAAAAAAATAATCTTTAATTATGCTTCAAAAAATGTTTTTCTTCTACTATCTTTCTTTGCTAGTAGATCTGCCGTCATTTCTTTGCTTCATATGTCAAACTCTTCATCATATGCTACCAACTGCATATAAAAACATAATTATAAATAAATAAAATATCATACCAATTGAAAGTGATTATACCAAAAGATATAAAGAAATCTAAACTATATGTAATACATCTGTAAAAAAAGTACTAATAATAAATAATAATCATCTCTTGAAATCTAACAAATATTGTAATCAAACTATATTATATTCTGCAAATTGACTATTAAAGAGAATAATCACATACTAACAACACATTGTTCATTATTATAAAGTTTTTTTAATCATACTTTCTTGAAGAATGATAATACATATGTATACATTGAAATTTTGTGGACT
The DNA here is from genome assembly GCA_029582725.1 of Solanum chiquidenum. Lineage (NCBI taxonomy): Eukaryota > Viridiplantae > Streptophyta > Magnoliopsida > Solanales > Solanaceae > Solanum > Solanum chiquidenum. The sequence goes on from JAJOOS010004575.1 coordinate 2,676, forward strand.
CTACCAGGCGTGTTCAATTAGAATTGGGACTTTACAAGGTGTGTTTAGTTTCAATTAGAATTCTTGGAGGCTAAACCCTAAACCCTAGTTCATGCCTATATAAAGGGTACTATATTCCCTTGAAACAACATCTAGAATATTCCGCAAATTCATGAAATATTCATGTTTAGAGGTCAAATATAAATCATCCTAGTTCGATAAATACGCTACTAACGACCCTCGAATCATGGACAAATATCTTATGAGAGAAGAATCGAGGAAGTAACAGAATTGTACTCGCACTCTTGATGAATAAAATTATTTTTTTTCATATTATATTTGTGATTGTAATTTATTTTACATATGTTTAAAATTCGTTGCAAACAAATTCATTTATAGACATTGAAATTTTGTGGGACTCTACAAGACGTGTTCAATTCGAATTGGGACTCCAGAAGGTATGTTCAATTACAATTAGAACTCTTGGAGGCTACTCAACCCTAAACCCTAGTTCATGCCTATATAAATGGTTCTAAATTCCCTTAAAAGGCATCTTGAAAATTCCAAATAGATCAAGTGTCACGACCCAGGAGTACCCCCTAGATGTGGCACGGCATACAAGACTCTGAAAAGCCTCTTAGCATATCATAACATAAGATAAAAGGAAATGGTGCGGAAATTTAAAACTTTTCTTTACAATCAAAGTTTTTTATAAAAACAAGCGGAAGTCTACACTTTGTCTCAAACCATGCATCTATAACCATTTAAACTAAAACCTTTGGGACGCAGCCCATACAAAAGTCTTAAACATAAAAGAAGGACTTAAAGGACATGGTGGTCAAGCCCTCAAATGCTATGAGGACTCACCATAACTTCTCTTCTTGATCTACTATGAACCTAGCCACAATGATGGAAGTCGATATCTCCAAACCCTACACTTTGGGGAAAATGTAGAAAATATGGGTTAGTACAAAAATGCACGAAGTATGATAGCCATGCAGAAAAACCTTTAAAGCATGTTGAAAAGGACATTTTAGTTGAAAAGCATACACTTTACCAAGTTTGAGAATCGTCATGAACATTAGTATAAAAGCATAAGTCACAAGCATATTCAACATATAGGTCATCATATCATAATGGAAACGTACCATAAATACCCTCAGAGAATTCTTGTGCAATGCATGAATAAGATCCCATAATCCTACCAACATTAAATAAAGCTTCTTGAGTAACTGTTCATAATTCATATTATTGTTCATACTATCATATCACAATAGAACCATCTCATAAGTAACCCTAAGTTATACTTGTGCAATGCATAGATAAGATCACATAATCCCATCTATACTAAGTACCACTTTTAGGTCACCATAATCATACTCATCATTCTTTGATCTCATCCTTTGTTCATACTCATAGACAAGGGATATTCACATTTAATAAGTCATATCAAGGAAATCAACATATATCAACAATCCAAGTTAAGCATCCATCATTACCATTAGCCTTCATATCAACATACTTAGTAGCATCATCATAAGCAATTCATTTCGTAAAACATTATAACATAAAGGAACACACTCAAAGCCTACTTGGGCAATACATGGATGAAGTCTCATACCCCACCCACACTAAGTAGTGCATTCTTGAGAAGCCATAGTTCATAATCATTAATTGTGGGGGTAAGCCTTAACCGACATAGACCATGTGAGCAAATCATGGAATCAGGTGTTACCCACACCGAAAAGGGTGGTCTACTTGCCTAAGGTAGGACCGGTAATATTTAGCTTAGGTGGATCCACTAGCTAATAACCTATGAAGGCACATAGTTTATGGGATAAGGAGATTGCTACTACATACCCCGACTCAACTTACGTATGGGCATCAATCTCAAGATATTGCTACTAGAAACCCTGCCTCAACTCACGTATGAGTGTCCATCTCTATCAATATCCATCTCAACCTAACATATTTCTTAAGATATCTCATAGATTTAATAGGTGAATAGAATTTCAACCTAAGAACCCCCATATTGTGAGAAAACCTTTCACAACATGTCATCCTCATTTACAAGTGTATAATTGAGAATAACCTTTCAATCAACACATCATCATTAGCATAATCATATAAAATTTATTCATACTTCATTCATAAGTGTGTGTGTGAGAGAATAACCTTTCAACACCACCACAATTACATCATAGTCATAATCACTTTACTCTCAAAGTGTTCATAAAGCACATATATATATCTATCTCATAGGCATGTACAATTCTCATAAATTGCCCTTCAAAGACCATAAATCATGATTAATCAACACATATAGAATTACTACATTAGACATGGATGATAACATAATTCAAGTAATCAATTCATAACATTCATAAGTCTATAACATTCTAATTGCATTAATCAATACCCACACTTTAAGATCCAATTTGGAAAAATAGGATAATTCATGTATTCTTGAGTAATTCAACTTAAAATCATCAATATATCCATAAATAAACATAATTCAATTATTTAAAATGAATTTGAAAGGAATCCATGAGATTGAAGTCAAACCCTAACTTTTGGGTTTTCTAGCTTTGAAATTAGGGGTTTTGAAGGGGCTCTATGGGTTAAGGCTACCCATAGATGAAGAGATACCATACCTTATTGAAGATTTACCATATATTTGAGGATAAACAGTTGATTCTTCAACCCTAGCTTCACGTTTCTTCTTCTTCTTCCTTGGAGTTCTAGAGAGATGATTTTGGGGAAAGTTGGTTATGGATTTGGGTTTGGGATTTTATGAAGTGAATGAGTTGGTTAATGACTTAAAAGGACTTATATAGGTGTATCAAAACAATATAAAATTACTCCACTCAATACTAATTAAAAAGGAAATTACCTAAACAACCCTAGTTTTAATCGACTTTGGGACAGTGTTACATGCATGACCCACGACCCACGGACCGTGGGTAGGACCACGGCCCGTCCTAGTTAGGCGTGGTTCGTGGTATGCAGCTTGTTGAATGGGGGCTTGAGCTACGAAGCTCACCCACGAGGCATGGATGGACCTACGCTCCGTAGGTCCTCATTCATGGTTCACTTGTTTGGGCAGCTTGGAGGTTAGACTTTAAGATCCTCCTCAAGGATCATTGGTTGGTCCTTAGGGGGTCGTACCTTGACGTTTAACCCCTAAACCCTTCATTCTAAGTACAAGAAGCAAATTTTACGACAAGTTCTAGTTAAGCCTACTAGTTTTCAAAGTGTTACATTATCTCTCCTTTGGAAACATTCGTCCTCGAATGACGATCTAAACACCATACGGAATTAAAGACTCAAGACTAGTAGCCCATCATGCATGAAACATCAAAATAAATCACAGTTCAAAGGAGGAAACATCAACTCTATCTCAACATGATCAATGCAACACAAGGAAGTAAGAACTACATCGAACAACCCATTATGCATGAAAACTTCAACATTTCACATATTCAAGAAGGAACTACCTTCTCCAACTCAAATCATGCTCAACATAATGTCATGAAGCAAATTATGCAATTACTCTCAAAAGTATATAAATGCATGTTCATTAACTCATCTCATGAAGCATATAGGCAACTCATACTAAATGCACAACAACATGAGGAACACATAAATCATGAAAACTCATTTTCTTGCTAATCATGAACTTCTAAAGAACATACATAACATAAGGAGATCATGGAACACATACAACATCCAAGACTCCACAATCATGAAACAAGTCAAGGGAAACTTATCCTCTCAAGCTAAAGGAGGAATAAAAGGAAGAGATAAGGATATCGAGACATCTCATTGGTCCTTGGCCTCCCAAGTAGCACCCACACCTACAACCCTTACTCAAAGACCACTCAATCACACTTCTATAAAAGCAACTTCCTCATTCTTCTATTTCTTAACTTGCCGGTCAAAGTTCTCTACCGGTACTTCTAAATTAGAGAGATTCTCCTTAAGCAACTCTAGTCCACAAGTAACCTTACCAATTCCACTCAAGATCTCATATGAACCTACCAAACGGGGACTAAACTTCTCAAACTCACTACACCTCTCAAGGTGATAATTTCAAGCTAATCTACATCATGAACATCTAGAACACTCAACGATCTTGCTATCTAAGCACATTATCTCCCTCTTGGGAGTAAACCTATACGGACTTTTCTAAGCACCATTTCTTCCAACTCTAAGGTCGGCCCAAGTTATCACTAATCATTCACACAAGATGATTCTAAACCATGGTGAATTACACTTCTACCCTCTTTTAGAGGATTTTACTCACTCAACACCTCTAGGCATCACTTAAACACCTTATTCATCAAATCCTCTAACACACCTTAAAACTCATCATGATTAAGTCAGGTTCTACGAACAAACACACATAACCATAATGTAACCCAATATACCAAAGGATATCATCTAAACATATTATATCATGTCGCATCTAGTCACATGGCCTTAATTAGCATCATTACCAACCTTTTCTCCCTCGATCCTTATAGCATGAGCCCTTCAAGTGGTCATATCCTGAAGACCATAGAATAAGGAGTAGGAGAGAGACCTTATAGAGTTAACCTCAATGGCACGACTTAGAGAATGAAGAAATGATATTTCCTAACATCCAATAGCCTCATATTCATAAATGTGGCACGCTTCACACTATGAACAAGACTCTACTAGACATGGTTTGAGATGAACCATTCCGAAACCTTGTGCTTTGATACCAAGTTTTTCACGACCCAGGAGTACCCCTTGGATGTGACACAGCGTAGAAGACTCTGAAAAACCTCATACAAGCCTCTTAGCATATCATAACATATGATAAAAGGAAATGGTGCAGAAATTTAAAACTTTTCTTTGCAATCGAAGTCTTTTATAAAAACAAGCGGAAGTCTACACTTGTCTCAAACCATCTATAACCATTTAAACTAAAAACTTTGGGACGTAGCCCATACAAAAGTCTTAAACATAAAAGAAAGACTTAAAGGACATGGTGGTCAATCCTTCGAATGCTATGAGGACTCACCATAACTTCTCTTCTTGATCTACTATAAACCTATCCACGAGGATGGAAGTCGATATATCCAAACCCTACACTTTGGAAAAAATGTAGAAAATATGGGTTAGTACAAAAATGCACTAAGTATGATAGCCATGCAGAAAAACCTTTAAAGCATGTTGAAAGGACATTTTTGTTGAAAACCATGCACTTTACCAAGTTTGAGAATCATCATGAACATTAGTATAAAAGCATAAGTCACAAGCATATTCAACATACAGGTCATCATATCATAATGGAAACGTACCATAAATACCCTCATAGCATCCTTGTGCAATGCATTAATAAGATCTCATAATCCTACCCACATTAAATAAAGCTTATTGAGTAACTATAGTTCATAATTCATATTCTTGTTTATACTATCATAGCATAATAGAACCATCTCATAAGTAACCCTAAGTTATACTTGTGCAATGCATAGATAAAATCTCATAATCTCATCTATACTAGGTGCCACTTTTAGTTCACCATAATCATACTCATCATTATTTAATCTCATCATTTGTTCATACTCATAGACAAGGAACATTCACATTTAATAAGCTATATCAAGGAAAGCAACATATAGTAAAAATCTAAGTTAAAGCATTCATCATTACCATTAGCCTTCATATCAACATACTTAGTAGCATCATCATAAGCATATTCATTTCATAAAACATTATAACATAAAGGAACACACCATGATTACTCTCAAAGCCTACTTGTGTAATGCATTGATGAAGTCCCATACCCCTACGCACACTAAGTAGTGCATTCTTGAGAAGCCATAGTTCATAATCATTCATTGTGGGGGTAAGCCTTAAACGACATAGACCATGTGAGCAAATCATGGAATCCGGTGTTACCCACACCAAAAAGGGTGGTCTATTTGCCTAATGTAGGATCGGTAACATTTAGCTTAGGTGGATCCACTAGCTAATAACCTATGAGGGCACATAGTTTATGGGATAAGGAGATTGCTATTAGATACTCTGTCTCAACTCACGTATGGGCATCCATCTCAAGAGATTGCTACTAGAAACCCCACCTCAACTCACGTATGAGTTTCCATCTCAATCAATATCCACTCGGTGCTTAGCATTATTCCCCACGGAGTACTTAACCTTTCATTACTTTAGTTCATTATTATGGGAGAAATGGGATATGGAGATTGCTACTAGATACCCCGCCTCAACTCACGTATGGGCATCAATCTCAAGAGATTGCTATTAGAAACCCCGCCTCAACTTACGTATGATTTTCCATCTCTATCAATATACATCTCAACCCAACATCATTCATAAGATAGCTCATTGATTCAATAGGTGAGAATAGTTTTTCAACCAAAGAATCCTCATATTGTGAGAAAACCTTTCACAATATGTCATTATCATTCATAAGTGTATAATTGAGAATAGCCTTTCAATCAACACATCATCATTAGCATAATCATAGAAACTTCATTCATACTTCATTCATAAGTGTGTGTGTGAGAGAATAGTCTTTCAACAACATCACAATTACATCATTGTCATAATCACTTTACTCTCAAAGTGTTCATAAAGCATATACATATATCTCATAGTCATGCATAATTCTCATAAATTGCCCTTCAAAGACCATAAATCATGATTCATCAACACATCTAGAATTAATACATTAGACGTGGATGATAATATAATTCAAGTAATCAATTCATAACATTCATAATTCTATAACATTCTAATTGCATCAATTAATACCTACATTTTAAGATCTAATTTGGGAAAATAGGGTAATTCATGGATTCTTGAGGAATTCAACTTAAAATCATGTAAAATCATAAATATATCCATAAACAAACATAATTCAATCATTTAAAACGAATTTGAAAGGAATCTATGAGATTGGAGTTAAACTCTAACTTTAGGGTTTTCTAGCTTTGAAATTGGGGTTTTTGAATGGGCTCTATGGGTGAAGTCTACCCATAGATGAAGAGCTAACATACCTTATTGAAGATTTACCATGAATTTGAGGAGTAAGCTTGATTCTTGAACCCTAGCTTCACCTTTCTTCTTCTTCTTCCTTGGAGTTCTAGAGAGATGATTTTGGGGGAAGTTGGTTATGGATTTGGGTTTGAGATCTTATGAAGTGAATGGGTTGGTTAATGACTTAAAAGGACTTATATAGGTATATTAAAATAATATAAAATGACTCCACTTAATACTAATTATAAAGTAAATTACCTAAACAACCCTAGCTTTAACCGACTTTGGGACGGTGTTACAAGCATGACCCACGGACCGTGGGTGGGACCATGGTCCGTCCTAGTTGGGCGTGGTTCTTGGTATGCATCTTGTTGAATGGGGGCTTGATCTACGAAGCTCACCCACAAAACGTGGATGGACCTACACCCCATAGGTCCCCATCCGTGGTTCACTTGTTTGGGCAACTTGGAGGTTAGACTTTAGGGTCCTCCTCAAAGACCCATGGTTGGTCCTTGGGGAGTCGTACCTTGACGTTTAACCCCTAAACCCTTCATTCTAAGTACGAGAAGCAAATTTTACGACTCTAACACTTACGATAAGCTTTAGTAAAGCCTACTAGTTTCTGGGGTGTTACATCAAGATCTCGAATATTCCACAAAAGTAATGGAATATTCATATAGAGGTCAAATATAAATCGTCTTAGTTTGAGAAATATGTCGTTGACGGCCCTTGAATCATGGATAAATCTTAGGAGAGTATAATCAAGGGAGTAACAGAATTATACCCGCACCATTATCAATAAATTATTCATATTTCTTCAGATTTTATTTGTGTGGTTGATTTATTTTTCATATGTTTAAAATTTGTTGCTAACAAATTGGAACACCCAGTGGGACCAAATATGCTCTTCATCTCTTCGCTCATAAATCAAATCTGAAAATCTGAAGCTGGAAATGTGGAAGAACGAGTACTTCAAGCTCTATCCACGAGTTTCATCGAGTCTACACTCCGACAAGCCTTGAAGCAGGGAGCATTTGTAGACATTGAAATTTTGTGGGACTCTACAAGACGTGTTCAATTCGAATTGAGACTCTAGAAGGTGTGTTCAGTTTCAATTAGAATTCTTGGAGGCTACTCAACCCTAAACCCTAGTTCATGTCTATATAAAGGGTACGTACTAAATTCCCTTAAAAGGCATCTCAAAAATTCCAAAGAGATCAAGATCTCAAATATTCCACAAAAGTCATGAAATAATCATATAGAGGTCAAATCTAAATCATCTTAGTTCGAGAAATATGCCACTGACGGCCCTTGAATCATGGATAAATTTTAGGAGAGTAGAATGAATGGAGGAATAGAATTGTACCCGCACAATTATCAATAAAATATTCATGTTTCTTCAGATTTTATTTGTGTGGTTGATTTATTTTCCATATGTTTAAAATTTGTTGCAAAAAATATACATAAATAAAATATTAAGAAAGCATGTCCAAATACATAAAAATAAAAAGAGACTTGAGAATGAAATATTTCGTACCTTCCATGTACTTCGTTTTCTTTATATGCTAGTTAATTCAGAAACTATTATGATGAAGAAGAGAAAATATATTCTTGAATGTGAATTTTCATGAAATTAAATATGAATTTATATAGGAAAAATGTAGAAAATAAAAAGAAAGACTTGGGAATGAAATATTTCTCACCTTCATGTACTTTTTTGTTACAAGTTAGTTAATTCCCAAACCCATATGATGAAGAAGAGAAAAATAATCTTGAATGTGAATCTCCGTGAAAGTAATATGAGTTTATATAGGCAAAATATAGGAATACCATAAGACATCATAAACTTACAAATTAATGTTTGGGGGTTATGGACATGAAAATTATGAGAGTCTTGAATATTATTTAAAATAAAAATTAAAAAGGTGTAGGTCATGGATAATTACTTATTTTAAATAAATTAAATAATAAAGATAAAAATACTTAAAATATTAAAATTGTTGTGAAATATTAGCAATATAAAATAATATAAGACAATAAATATATAGACAAGATATATAGGAGAGAATGCTTTCTTATTTCTTCCTTCAGTACTTTTCGATTGTGTCTTTTACAAAATAATCATCGCTATTTATAGTACAACATGTCTTTGAAAGTTACATGAATTAAATAGAGTTCATTTATTCTATACATGAACTTCACAAAAGAGTTACGGAAGACATCCACATTAATGCATTTATAACACTCCCCCTTGGATGTCCATAGATAATGTGTCTCGTTAAAACCTTACTAAAAAAAACCAGTGGGAAAAATCCTAGTGAAGGAAAAAGAGTACACATATCTTGTAATACGCCTTGAGTGCTGCCTCATTAAAAACCTTACCAGAAAAATCCATTGGGACAAAACCTTGGTTAAGGAAAAAAGAGTACAACGCGTATTTTACTCTCCCTGATGTAAAACTTATTTGATATCTTGGAGACGACGCATTCCAATCTTATATCTTAGCTTCTCAAATGTTGACGGTGGCAATGCCTTAGTGAATAAAACTGCAAGATTATCACTTGAATGAATCTGTTGAACATTTATCTCACCATTTTGTTGAAGATCATGTGTGAAAAAGAACTTAGGTGAAATATGTTTTGTTCGGTCTCCTTTGATATATCCTCCCTTTAATTGAGCTATGCAAGCAACATTATCTTCATACAATATTGTTGGAATCTTTGTTTGCACAGAAAGACCGCATAATTGCAAAATGTGTTGAGTCATTGAATAACAGAAAGACCGCACTCTCGACTGGCTTCATGAATAACTATTATCTCTGCATGATTTGGAGAAGTAGCAACTATTATTTCCTTCATCGAACACCATGATATAGTTGTACCTCCATATGTGAATAAATAACATGTCTGAGATCGGGCTTTATGTGGGTCAGACAAATAGCCAGCATCTGCATAACCAATCAATTCTGTCTTGGATGCATTAGAATACAACAATTCCATATCAATTGTTCCTCGAAAATATCTGAATATATGTTTAACACCTTTCCAATGTCTTCTTGTTGGACATGAGCTGAATCTCGCCAATAAACGTACTGCGAAGCAAATATCTGGTCGGGTATTGTTGGCAAGGTACATTAGTGCCCCAATAGCACTGAGCTATGGTGTTTCATCACCAAGAATCTCTTCATCCTTTTCTTAAGGTCGAAATGGATCTTTATTTATATCAAGAGATCTCACAACCATCGGGATACTCAATAAGTGTGATTTATCCATGTAAAATCACTTCAAAACCTTTTCAGTATATGTTGATTGATGGATAAATATTCCATTTGTCAAATGTTCAATCTGAAGTCCAAGACAAAATATTGTCTTACCAAGATCTTTCGTTTCAAATTCTTTCTTTAAACACTCAACAATTTTTTAAAGCTCTTTAGGAGTTCCGATGATGTTCAAGTCATCAACATAAACATATATTATTACAAATTCAGATTTTGACCTTCATATCAAAATACAAGGACAAATAGGGTCATTCTTATACCCTTCCTTTAGCAAGTATTCGCTAAGACGATTATACCACATTCACCCTGATTGTTTCAATCCATATAAGGATTTCTGAAGCTTTATTGAACAATTTTCCTTTGAATTTTTATATGTTTCAGGCACTTTGAGTGCTTCAGGGATTTTCATGAAAATATTGTGGTCTAATAAGCCATATAAATAGGCTGTGACAACGTTGTTGACACCAAATTTTGATCCTTCTCTCTTCCAATTTATTATTTTCGAGCTTCTAATTTTATAACGTATCAAATTATCCTTTTTCGCAACTATTTTTACTACTACGACTGTTTACTACTCAAATTATATGTTTTGAAATTACTATTATGACTTTTACACCTCTTTTTCTCAACTAATCGGTTGCCGTCATTTTATTTCAACTTTCGTATTTATTAAATTAATTATAAGTCGATATTTTGTATTTGTAATTTATATTAGCATAAAGTCGTAATATTGGTAGATTTATTTTGTAAATTATTAATTATCACCTTATAACATATTTTGTGTTAATTATGTTAAGTTAGAAGTCTAAAATAATTTAATGGAAGAAAGAAAGACCAAACCTACACCTAATTCTAACGTAGCAGCCGCACTTTATCAAAACAAAACAAAAAAAACCCATCGTTCTTCTTTCCTCTTCCAACTAAACTCCAGCAATCTTCAAGAATGGCAGAGATCATTCATTCCAATTCTATGCAAACCTCCACAACTCCACTAGCTCTATTCATTTCTCATCTATCTTCTTTAATTTAGTCAAAAGAAAATGCCAAAGAACTTTTGAGATTTCTGAGTCATCAAGCAGAGATTTCAAAATTTAAAACGACTATTTTGATTCTTGAATCCCGCCCAAATTGAAATAAGAAGAATCCTAATTCGTCACTATAAATAGCAGCCTTTGCACTCATTTTTAACAAGAAGTTTTCTGCCCCCCATAGCACCTGGAATCGCGACTTTTGCTCTAATTAAATTAGCTTTGTATTCTCTTTTGATCTTTGCCGGAACTCGGTTTTTTTTCAAGCTTGTTGGAGTTCGTAGTTGTTTGGAGCTTAGACTTTTGATCAAAGCACCTTGTTCACTGCCCCACAACAGGTGTCATTCGCCTCTTTTATTTTTCTTTACTTCGTCATCTCTGCTATGAAATATCAGGCTTGTTTTAAGTATTCATGTCTTGCAAGTAATCTTTCTTAGTTTATTTATGATAACTGTTGATGGCGAAATGTATTTAGATTACTTTTGAGATTAGTATAGCTTTGAAGCTTTGTTTCCATGGTGTGTTAGACAGCATGATTATTTTACTAGTAAGCGTTTTGTTTGCCGTATCTAAAGAAATTTTGATGTGCATCAGCTTTTTCCGTTAAATTGATTTGTTAAAATTGTTTCTGTTGTTAAAAATGTTCTTTGTTTTAGCTAGAAATAGGCAAAAATGGCCAGCAACTAAAATGCTCTCTTATTAAAAGCCATGACTGTATATAGGCATCCTTTGTGAAGTTTTATTTTACACGTAAGTAGTACTATTTTAAGTTCTTTGTTGTTTGTTAGTTAAATCATGTGTAACCTATATAAAAAATATTTTAATCTCTTTGTCATTCTGTTATACATTTGGATGTATGTAAATTTTGAAGGAGTATGATTTAATTCCTGCTCGCTTGCACTTAAAAAACTTGGAACTTAGTTATATCTATTTTTATTCAATATTGAGTAAGGTTGAATTGTCGTACTAATCTCTTTACCTCCTTTTTTTACTTGCATGAACTTTGGAGCAAAAATGGAGTCCCAATTAAGGACTCTCGCAAAAATAGAGTCTCATGGACTCGTTACCGGCATACCCGCATATGGAATCTTCACTACATCTTAGACTTATCCGAATGGCAACAAAAGCAAGCAAAACTCCTCATTTAGGGTCGCTTGTGTGGCTGTTTATTTTGTATTACTGTTTAACATTTTTTTTTGTTTTAACTTGCTGTGATTTGCATGTGTTTTAGTTTGTTTTTTTGGGATAATCGACATAGGAAAATGATCGCACTTAGATCTAATCATCTAGTTATCTGCTACCTTATTAACAAATTACATAGCATACAATAGCTTTTCACCTTTAAATAAAATCCATATTTTGAACTCATTTTTTTCTAGATCATTTTCAAAAGAAAGCATTTTATCAATACATAAGCAGGAGTTTTTATTTTATTACCTTTCTTTTCCACGCATGGATTATAGATCAACAATAGGTTTTTAACAGATTTTAAAGGATGTCTTACCCCTTCCCTTTAGAATGAGTTAGAACCCTTACCTAGAATTGCATAAGGTTAAGTAGACTTTAATATAGAGTTTATTTAGCATAATTTTAGCAAAATAGGTGTCCTAATTCACCTTTAACATAATTAGGTGGCGATTCTATAAAATAGCATTAAGATTCACCAATATGTTGTACACCGTTAGAACCTCGAGTTAAAATGGGGTATAACAAACGTCCATTAGATGCATTTCAAGCTTTTCACGTACTGTCATATTTATTAGATACCTGGAGGTAATTCCATATACCACAGGAGAATATGTCTCCTCATGATCAATGTCAGGCCTTTGCGAAAATTCTTGTGCCACAAGTCATGCTTTATATCTTACAACTTTAAAATTTTCACTGCGTTTTTGCACAAAAACCGACTTGTACCCAACTGACTTGACACCTTCAAGTGTTCGGACTATTGGTCCAAAAACTTCATGTTTTTCAAGTGAAGCCAATTCTGTTTGAATTGCTTCATTCCATTTTGACCTATCACTTCTCTGTCTACATTCATTGACAGATCTTGGTTCTAAATCCTCATCTTATTTCATTATTTCAACTGCAACATTATAGGCAAAAATATTATCCACCACAATATTATTTCGATTTCACCTTTTTCTCATCGAGACAATTTATAGAGATTTCCTCATTCTCATTATTTTCAGGTACATGGACCTCCTCTGTGGTGTCATCATTTATTATGTCTCGGAGCTCTTGATAATTTATTCCTTTCCTTTTTCGAGGATTTTTATCCTTGGAACCAATTGGTGTACCACGTTTGAAGCGTGGTCCAGACTCATTTGCCTTGACAAATTGTCCTATCGGGACATCAACTTGAACTTGAGCATTAGTAGCTGGGTTATATTATTTAGTAACCTGTGAAAGGTTAGTAAATGCATCCGGCAGTTGATTTGCAATATTCTGCAAACAAATTATCTTTTGAACTACTTGCTCATATTTATTTGTTCGAGGGTCTAAATGAGACATTGAAAGTGAATTTCAATCTATCTCATTTCCCAACTGCTTTTGTTTTCCCCCTAATGTTGGGTATATTGATTCATCAAAATGACAATCAACAAACCTTGCCGTAAATAAATCTCCAGTTCTAGGTTCCAAATATTTTATAATAGAACGAGATTCATACCCAACATATATCTCCAACCTTCTTTGGGGACCCATCTTTGTGCGTTCTGGTGGAACAATTGGAACATATACCGCACAACCAAAGATTCTAAGATGGGAAATATTTGGCTCCTGACCAAAAACCAATTGTAATGGGGAGATGTCATGATAACTGGTTGGCCTTATGCACAACAAGTGACACTGCATGCAAAATAGCATGCCCCCAAACCGAAACAGGCAAGTTTGTCCTCATTAACAATGGTTTAGCTATCAATTGAAGACGTTTAATCAATGACTCTGCTAAACCATTTTGAGTATGAATATGTGCAACAGGATGTTCAACTGTTATTCCAGTTGACAAACAATAATTCATTAAATTCCTGAGATGTAAACTCACCAGCATTATCAAGTCGAATTGTTTTTATTGCATAATCTAGAAATTATGCTTTTAACCTCATTATTTGAGCCAACAACCTCACAAAAGCTATATTGCGAGTTGATAATAAGTACACATGAGACCATCTTGTAGATACATCTATCAAGACCATATAATATTTAAATGGTCTACATGTAGGGTGAATAGGTCCACATATATCACCCTGTATCCGTTCCAGAAATGCAGGGATTCCACCCTAACCTTAGCCACTGATGGCTTGATAACCAACTTTCCTTGTGAACAAGCAACACAAGAGAATTCCTTTGATTGAAGAACATTTTGGTTCTTCAAAGTAGGCCCATGTGAATTCTCAATTATTCTGCGCATCATATTATAACCGGGATGGCCCAACTGATCATGCCAAATAACAAAATCATTAGAATCAGTAAACCTTTTGTTTACTACAGCATATGATTCAACCATACCAATATTTGTATAGTACAACCCAGAAGAAAGTGCAGGCAATTTTTCATGCACAGTTTTCTTTTCCGTATTTATTATAGTAATATAAAGGTATTCAACATTTCCTTCATTTGCAGTCTCAACATGATAGCCATTTTGGCGAATAACTTTGAAACTTAACAAGTTACTTTGAGACTTACTACAATACAATGCATTATCAATTATTAATAATGTTCCTCCAAGTTGTAATAAGGCCGCTCTTCCAGAGCCCTCAATCAATTTTGTACTACCGGATATTGTATTAACATATGCCTTTTTCATAATCAAATGAGAATTTATTTTCTCTTAGTATTGTCTGAGTTGTGGCACTGTCCAGAAGGCATATATCTCCATTATTCATCTTTGATCCAACTGAAGATTGGGAAATTTTATTTATCTTCATAAAAATAAAATACATAATAAGAAGTACGAAACTTAACAAAAGAAAATTTAAGAACATGAACTTTAAGTAAGATATTAAAAACACATAACAACATTATTCATTTCCCAGTTCAATTATCAATCTTCAATTCTGATCCCCAAAAAGGTCCTCAACTTCTAGATGAGTAATATCATCGAGCCCATCAAAAGCATCATCTTTCAATGCAAAATTCACCTCAACATTCTCATCAAATTTTTGAGAGTCAAATGTAACTCCACCCGGACATTAGAAGAGGAGGCACCGCCTTTCTTTTCTTTTCTTTTGAAGGAATTCTGATGCAGCTTGACAAAATGCTCATGTACCATCTCGCACCTAGAAACGACTAGAAAGAGTTAAAAATCTGAAAATATTGATTTTTGGAAAGATTAAGGAAATCTGGAAAATTATGTCTAAGTTAAGAAAGTGAGTTTTGGTCATTTTCAAATGACCATAACTCCTAGCTCAGGATGAGTTAGGAGCAGTTCTTGATATGGTTGGAAATACCATGGGAAGATCTTTCCAACGCCGCCGAGTTTGCACGATTTCGACATCGTATGAGTGAGATTTGTTGGATTGAGGAAGGTCCCAATCCGGATTTAGGGAAGGGCAAAGTGGTCTTTTATCTAATTAATTTCCTAATTCATTTTTAGGGATTTATTGGGGTAAAAAAATGACAAATCAGTTTTGGAAAATTAAAGAACGCTTAGGGCTTGGAGAAGAGAGAAAGGCAAGAATTCGTCAAGATCATCCAAGCTTGCGAGTGGAATTTATCGGGGGTGATCCCTATTAAGGTATGTGAGATCTTTTCATGTTGGGCTAGTTCACCCACACACCGACTTGTTTCAATCCAATTATTTTGAGTTGTTTACATGTTGAAGAAGTAAGGTTCTTGAAGAACAAATTGTAGAATTCTTGTTGGTTGAGTTGTTGATGCTTGGGGGTGAGTTGATTCATGTTTCCGAGTTGTTTTTCGAGTTAGATTGGTTGTATATTGAGGGTTCAATTGATCCTAAGTGTTTGGGGAAGGAACTATGGAAGTTAGGGAGGTTTAGAGATGAAGAATGGAAGAGAAAAGTCAGAAGTCAATGGGCAAAGGGCTGGGGCGTTGCGCCTGCCAGAGCGCCACAAAAACTTCTCTGAAGTTTGGCCTCTGGCGTGTCGCGCCAGTCAAACTTCTCTGAAGTTTGAGGGTTGGCGCCCCGCGCCACTCAGTGCGCCAGGGACACCAGTTTTCCTCATTCGTTCCCCACCTTTTAGTACTTGTTCCTAGGTGATGCACCTATGTTTCCTAGTCGATTCTAACACTATAAAGTGCATCTAAACATCATAAAATCATCCATAAACATGAGATCATGAAGCTTGAGTCCATAATTCAATTCAAGAAAAGTTAAGATCAAAGTCAAAGAAGTTGAAAGTCAAGTCTAGAAGTTAAGAAGCAAGTCAAAGCAAAGTTTCTTAAAGTTTTCAAGAGTCTTTATTAAACGTTTTAACTTCATTTTAAGGCTCAAGTTTCAAGTAAAGTAAAGAGTAAAGAGTTGAGTTCATTTCTCAAAAGTTATTAGGGAACTAAGTATTCTCAAAGAAGTTTATAAATGCTTTCACATTTGAGCAAGAAAGGACCTATGATTTCCAAAAGAGACTTTGGGCTAGTCTTCAGTAAAGGGAACATCGATTCCAAGAGAGCCTCTGGGCTAAACTTTGAGCAATTATATCAAACTAAAGAAAGAGGTGTTTAAAACACATATGAGCTATAGTATAATTTGGGAGTAGTATTGAGCACCGAATTGGGGACGCGAGTTCATATTAACACAACTCTCCATAAGAACCATGCAGCCATCATGGGATTTAATGGGTCATACTTTTTAGATGATCACGTAAGTTAAGCTAGTGGATCCACTAAGTTAAGTAAGGTCCTATATCACGACAAGGTATATGATGGTCTTTGGGCAACGTGAGGTAAAACGTTGTATCATCACTAGGGCTCATAGTGGTGGTTGTCGGTTAAAGAATCTCCCACTAAAGTTATATTACTTTTATATA
>JAJOOS010004576.1:0-27867 GCA_029582725.1 Solanum chiquidenum
TTATTGTATCATAATTTTAGATAGTAACGTTTCCTTACTGTTTCAACAAATTTCAACGATACATTAATCAGAACAATCATATATTGATACATTAACACTTGACATAAACTAGACACAGTTATTGTATCATAATTTTAGCCTGTAATATTTCCGTACTGTTTCAACAAATTTCAACGACACATTAATTAGAACAATCATATATTGATACATTAACACTTGAAATAAACTAGACACAGTTAATTAATAATGTATCCGCGCCATATATTTAATGTATCAGTGCTGAATTATTGTATCCGTGTTTTAAATTTTTTAGGGATTTCAGTCATTTTAAACTTATAAGGGACAAATGGTCATTTTGGCTTTAAAGTATGTGATTTATGTCCTTTGCCCTAAAATTATTACTAAAATTATCTCTAATCGTATCAAGCCTTTCCTCGACAAGCTTATTAGCCCATTCTAATCCAGTTTTCTTAAAGGCCGTAGGGCTTGCGATAATACCATTTTGGTTCAAGAACTTATGTCTCATATCAATAAAACCAAGAGCTCTAAAGGATGTCTAATGCTCAAAATTGACTTAGAAAAAACATTCGATAGGCTTGAATGGTCCCTTGTTTACCTCACCCTTATTTACTTTAAATTCCCCCCTAAGATCTCTAGACTCATTATGAATTGCATAACCTCTAGTAAGATCTTGGATTTAGTAAATGGTATGCAAACTATTTTTTTCTCACCATCCATAGGTATAAGACAAAGAGACCTCATGTCTTCTTATATTTTTATCCTTTATATGGAACTGCTCTCTTCGTATATAAATTACCAGGTTGATATTCTGCGATGGAAACCTATCACCTTAAGTAAATATGGTCCCCAACTATCTCAATTCTTTGCCGATGATCTTACTCTTATCTCCACCGCAAAAGAATCCTCTATTCACATAATGTATGGCTGCCTAAATTACTTCAGCAACCTATCTGGCCAAAAAATTAATTCAAATAAATCCAAAGCTATTTTCTCTAAAGGCTGCAAAGAGAATACAAAGCTCTTGATAAAGCGCTATTTCGATATCAACCCATCTGATCACTTGGTAAGTATTTGGGTTTTTCCATTCTTAATCAAAAGCCCAAGCATGTTGATTTTCAATACATTATCGACAATATGAAGAAAAAGCTTTCCACTTGGAAAGTTAACTTTCTTACTCCTACAGGCCGAGTAGTTCTCGCTCAATCTACCCGCAATGATATTCCATCCCATACTATGCAATACTTCGACCTCCCCAATAAAACCTCCAACGCCATCGACAAAATTCAAAGGAATTTTATCTGGGGCTCTACCGATCTCAAGAGAAAAATGCTCTATGTCGCTCGGAAAAAAGTCACTACTCCTAAGAATTGTGGTGGCTTAGGACTCCAATCAGTGTATACTAAAAACAAAACTCTCATCACTGGTCTAGCTTGGAGACTTTACCACAACAATCTTTGGGCTAAAACCTCAATAGTGAAGTATTTTAGTGGAAACGTGAAAATAAAGAACAAGAATATTTAACGTGGTTCGGATCAAAATGATCCTACGTCCACCAAAGAATAACTGCATCAATATTTATTTCACTCTGCAAAGAATACAAGTGAAATACTATAAGAGAGAACATCAAATGCCTTAGAAGGTGAGAAGGCAAGTGAGAGGATGATTTGGAAATGAATTAAGAGCTACCTATTTATAGGAATAAATTCTTCCTATTGATGTCATCCATGACATCACTATGTGTCAAAAATGTTAAGGTTAAACATGTGAAACCATTTTATGGTTTACCTAAATTTCACTTACTAAGATACTATCTTGACTTTTATTTTGTACTAATTATCTTCCTATCAAATTTTCATATTAATTCATCTTCCATTGAGTTTGATTACACAAGAACCAAACCAACTCTTTCAATCTCCACCTTGGTTTGCGTTCCGAGCATGCGTATAAATAACTCCGGCCAAAACATCTAAGCTTACTGGGCAATCCCGTTGTAAGAAACAAGAAAAATCAAGCCTTTGTTGAACATACTAGCTCCACCTAGCAGTTGATCTCTCAGAGTTGCATTAATTGATGCATACTCCCGCCAAGTCTTTGCAGTGTGCAAAGTTGGCAAGCGGGACTATCTTGGTCAACATGTCTGCAGCGTTATCGTCTGTGATAACCTTCTCAACCTTAATAGCTCCATTTTCAATGACATCTCGAATATAATAAAATCTGACATCATGTGTTTGGTGCGCTCATAAAATCTTTGACTTTTAATCAAATGAATAGCATTTGACTATCACATCTAAGAAAAAATTCCAGTTGAACCGAACTCAATTCTGCCAGCAAAGCTTTCAACCAGATAGCTTCTTTCACTGCCTTCGTTGCGGCTATATATTCTGCCTCTATTGTAGACAAAGCGACAATCGACTGTAAAGTTGATTTCCAACTAACGACACTACCAACGAGAGTAAATATGTATCCGATTGTGGACCTCCTTCTATCAAGATCCCCTGCATAGTCAGAATCTACATAACCAAGAATTGAAATACCTTCACTTTTCCGGAAGGTTAGGCCAACATCAGGAGCTACATTGAGATATCTCAATATCCATTTCACAGTTTCCCAATGCCTTTTTCCTGGATTTTCCATGCACCTGCTTACCACACTTACAGATTGAGCAATATCTGGACGTGTGCACACCATAATGTACATAATGCTACCAATTGTGCTTGCATAAGGAACCTTTGACATATGCTCCAACTCATCCATAGATTGGGGTATTTGTAACTCTGAAAGCTTGAAATGAGAAGCTAACAATGTACTTACAGGCTTGCTCATATGCATATAAAACCTCTCAAGAACCTTTTCGATGTACCTCTTTTGAGAAAGATGTACAACACCGTCTTCTCTTGAAATCTTCATTCCAAGGATTTTCTTTGCAACTCCCGAATCCTTCATGTCAAATTCCTTGCTCAACAGTTTCTTCAAAATATTTGTCTCTGTGATGTTGTTAGCAACAATAAGCATATCATCAAAATACAACAATAGATAAATCACAGAGTTACCATACATTTTCTTGTGATACACACAAATATCAAATGCACTCCTAAAAAATCCATGTGTAGTCATGAATGCATCAAACCTCTTATACCATTGTCTAGGGGATTGCTTCAAACCATACAAAGACTTCTTTAGTTGGCATACATGATCTTCTTTTCCTTCAGCTAGGAAACCTTCAAGTTGATGCATATAGATTGTCTCTTCTAGATCACCATGTAAGAAATTAGTTTTGACATCAAGCTGCTGAAGCTCTAAATCAAATTGTGCAACCAATGCTAGTAACACGTGAATTTAGCTATGTTTCACGACTAGAGAGAAGATCTCATTGTAGTCGATTCCCTCCTTCTGGTTGAAACCCTTTGCAACCAATCTCGCCTTGAACCTAGCATCTTCTACTTTTGGAATACCTTCTTTCTTTCTGTAGACCCATTTGCATCCAACTGGCCTCTTCCCCTTTGGCCTTTTAACTAAGGGCCATGTTTCATTTTTGTGAAGACTCTATCTCTTCCATCATGGCTAACTGCCATTGTGCAGCATCTTTGCAAGAAGTTGCTTCAACATACGAGGAGGGCTCGAGATCCTTAATATCTTCTTCTGCAGCTACGAACGCATATTCAATTAGATTTTATTGCTCTATAAGACGTTCTGGTTTCTGTATCTGCCTTTTGTCTCTTCACTTCGCAATTGTGTATGGTTCATTGACAACAAGTTCTTCAAGATCTGCATATTTTGACTTATCAATTTGAGTCTCTTGATCCCGTTCCTTGGTAAGCTCCACCGGTTCGTTGTTCTCATTTTTTGATAATCCATAGAAACTTTACGAGGATCAAGTATAGATGACTCATCAAAGGTAACATCTCTACTAACTACAAATTTGAGTAAAGAAAAACACCAAAGTTTGTACCCTTTTATTCCATCTACATAACCTACAAATATGACATTTTTAGCCCTTGGTTCAAGATTTCCTTCATTAACATGATAATAAATTGGACACCCAAATATTCGCAAGTATGAATAGTTAAAGGGTTCACATGATCATACCTCATTCGGAGTCTTAAAGGCAATCGTTGATGCTGGAGATCGATTGACAATATGAGAAGCAGTATGAACTGCTTCAGCCCAAAATACTTTGGACATTCTGGCTTGTAAGAGTATATAACGAGCCTTCTCAAGAAGAATTCTGTTCATTCTCTCAGCAACTCCATTATGTTGTGGTGTGTGCTTGACCGTTTTATGTCTTGCGATCCCATGAACCTTGCAGAAATCATTGAACTCCTCACTGCAAAACTCCAAGCCATTATCTGTGCGAAGATACTTAATTTTTCTCTCCATTTGATTTTCAACCAAAATCTTCCACTCTTTAAATGCTTTAAAAACATCACTTTTTGCCTTCAAGAAACGCACCCAAATCTTTCATGAAAAATCATCAATGAATGTGAGAAGATACCTCTTTCCTCCCTTCGATGGAAGCTTAGAAGAACCCAATAAATATGAATGGATGTAGTCTAGCACCCCTCCCATCTTGTGCTTGCTAGTGCTGAAGCTGGCCTTTTTTTGCTTCCCTAAGACGCAGTGCTCACAAAATTCAGTGTGATGATGTTCTCACCATTCAAAAGCTTGCGGTTGCTCAACATCTCCAATCCTCGTGCCCTCATATGACCTAGTCTCATGTGCCATAATTTTGCCTTGTCATCATTAGATAACTACACCGTAGATGCATTTACAAAGCCAATAATGGTGCTTCCCGCAAGTGTGTAGAGGCCTTCCTCCAGTTTGACCTTCAACATGCATGACTAAAGACCCTTTAGTCACTTTCATGGTTCCTCTTCCACTCATGTACGTGAAGCCTTGTTTATCCAAAGTACCAGGGAGATCAAATTTTTCTTCAGATCAGGAACATGACGGACTTCTGTAATAGTCCTCACGGTTCCATCATGGCAGTGAACACGAATTGAACCAATGCCAACTATTTTACAAGTTGCATTATTGCCCATTAATACAGTTCTCCACTTGTTTCATAGGTGCTGAACCAATCTCTTCGAAATGTCATATGCAGAGTACAACCAGAGTCTAAGACCCATTTATTGTCATAAACTTCACTATTGCATGATGTTGTTAGTACATAATCATCATTAGAATCATGTACTTGCGCAATAATGGATGCACTCACCTTTTCTTTGGACTTCGACATAGGGCAATCTCGTTCAAAGTGCCCCTTCTTGTGACAACCCCAATACTCTGCATTCTTCTTGTTCACACGAGACTTTGATTTGTACTTCAATTTTCTCCTTCCCTGTTGGCTAGTACGGCCTCTCACAAAGAGCCCACTAGCTTCGTCACTTTTGTCTCCTTCAAAGTACATTTGCACATCACAAGAGTTAAGTGTTTGCCGCACTTGCTCAAGAGTGATAGTCTCTTTGCAATACATTATTGAATTCTCAATATCGCGATATTTTGAAGTCAATGAAAATAGCAAAGCACATGCTACTGTCTCCTTATCCTTTTTAATTCCAGTAGTCTATAAGTCCATCACAGGTTTGTTAAACACATCTAGATGGTCCTGCAACAAAGTACCCAAATCCATCTTAAATGTGTGAAGACACCGTTGTAACAACATCGTTATTGTCACTGACCGGTCCTGGTAAAGCCCTTCCAGCCTTTTCCATAACTCTTTGGCCGTCTCCTCGGTACTTGTACTCACTTCACAAAGTACGTTAGGTGCAAGGGACAGTTGGATTACACTCAATGTATCTCCTTCAATCATTTCCTTGTCGGAATCCAATATCTTATCGGGGTACTTTTCGTCAATAGCATGGATTGAACCTTCCCTCCGTAGTAACGCCATCATCTGGATCTTCTAGATATTGAAGTTGTTGCGCCCACTAAATCTATCAATTTTAAACTTCATGGAACTCATCTTTACTTGTTCTTCCTTTTCTACTACAATGTATTTGGAAATACATAAAACCAAAGTAATTCTTTTCTGATGTGGAAGTTAAGACTATGCTGCAACCACAAAACATACTCAGACAGAACTTTGGCTCTGGTACCAATTTTTAGCGGAAACGTGAAAATAAAGAATAAGGAAGAACAATAATATTTAATGTGGTTCGGATCAAAATAATCTTACGTCCACCAAAGAACAACTGTACCAATATTTATTTCGCTCTGCAAAGAATACAAGTGAAATACTACAAGAGATAGAACATCAAATACCTTAGAAGGTGAGAAGGCAAGTGAGAGGATGATTTGCAAATGAATTAAGAGCTACCTATTTATATGAATGAATTCTTCATATTGATGTCATCCGTGACATCACTATGTGTCAAAAATGTCAAGGTTAAACATGTGAAACCATTTTATGGTTTGCCTAAATTTCACCTACTAAGATACTATCTTGACTTTTATTTTGTACTAATTATCTTCCTACCAAATTTTCATAATAATTCATCTTTCATTGAGTTTGATTCCACAAAAACCAAACCAACTCTTTCAAAGTATAATAATAGGAAGAACCCCCCTAAGAATTCTTTTATCTGGGATATTGTTTTTAAAGGAAGAGCTATTTGTGAAAACAACATTACCCCATCCCCGATTAATGGCAAATACATCAGTTTTTGGTACCACAAATTGATACCAAACACTCCCCCACTATGGCATATACTAAAAGGACCGCTAACTTGGCATGAGGAGAAAGCTACTCTCTCCAAAATTTGGGATGGTTTTAATTGAGATTGGGGTAAAATTTCTTTCTTTATTCCCCCAAGATCTTCTCGAAAAAGCAAATTCAATTTGCATATACCCAAAATCTTTGGAATGTGATAAACCATGTTGGGCGGGAAACTCGAATGGTTTATTCATAACAAAATATGTCTCCTTAACTCTCACTTCCCATACTACTCAACTTTCCCCATACCGTTGGATTTGGAATCTTAATACCCCAAGCAGAATAAAATTCTTTCTCCGGTTGTTTTCTTTCGATAAGCTTCCTACTAGATCTTATCTCCATCATATTGGTATAATTGATGACCCTTTATGCCAGTAAGCAAAAGGAAGAAACTGTTACCCATATTTTGATGGATTGCTACGTAGCAAAAAAGTGTTGGCTGTATTTTGGTATCATTACTCCTAATATTACTTTACACAGTGATTGACTTCTCGTCTTGAAAGAGATGACCTTGCGGAAAGACCACAACTCATATAATTGGATAGAGTTCTTCCCTTTTGCCTTGTGGAATCTTTGGGTCAATCTAAACAATAATGTTTACAAAATTAAGAACTCATTTCTCTCCACAAACATGGTGAGAAACAGGATTCTTGAATACGTCCACGGTACCAACCATTCCTCCAACCCCCACTTTCCTGTGACCTTTCACATAAAATGGCATCCCCCTCCTATCACTAACCATAAGCTTAACATTGATGGATCCTTCTCTAAGGCTACAAACAAAAGGGGAATATGTGGTGTTGTTAGAGACCGGAATGGTAATTGGATCATAGGTTATTGTAGAGGCATACATGCTTACAACCATGCCATAACGGAAATTGAAGCTCTTATCGGTGGGATAAAGCTTGCCATTGCTCATAATTTAAATTTCATTGAGATTGAAACTAATTCTACAGAATTAATTGACACACTAAATTACCCAAAACCTATTTACAAATCCTCTATCACTTTTTGCAGGTTGCTGATGAAGAAGTTGGGGAATCCAATGGTTCACCATAACTTCCGTCAAGCCAACAAAGAAACAGATATTTTGTGCGAAATTGTACCAAGCTAACACCGTCCTCACAACCTACTTTCATGTTCACTCCACCGAATTCAGTCCTAGCTCTAATCCAGGCGGACCAGTTAGGAGTAGAAACTACTAAACTAGTATTAAAGACTACTTGTAATAAGTTAGCACGTTTTGGGAATTAACATGTAATCACCAACTATGGTGAAATCGTAATGACCACTAGGCCTGTAACTGTTTAACTATATATAAAAAGTACGTTTAACATCCAGAAAAAAAAAGATCCTTATATCATCTTCTTTTGCTAAAAATGTAAGTGACTATTTTTTTTAAGAAAACAATAATTAAATGCATACATAACATAATTTAAAATTACAATATGCTTTTCTTATTTAGTATACAAATAATAAAGTAAAATAATAATATGAAAAATAGTGTAGTATTTGCCTATCGTCAAATATATATCTAAATCACGATAAATAATTTCAAAATGTATTTGAATTTTTTCCGAATATCTTCCTTAGAAAAAACAACTCTGGATACCTATAAACATCCTTAATAAAAATATTAGCAATAGATTAATATGAATCAAAATAAATAAAATAAATAATAACTCAAAAATAAAATTTATCTTATATACATGAAAGACCTTACAAATCGAGAATAATTTTTTATGGACTAATTTTAAGATATAATATATATGAACTTGAATCAAAATTTCATCTTTTAAAATTGAGAAACATCGAAAATTGACGAAGACATTTTTTCATTCACCAATTTTAACTTGTGTTGTTCATCATCCATGCAACAAAATGTATAAAGGATAAAATAAGTAAATAAATAACGGAAAAGGGCCTAAACTACCGTTTAACTATTATAAATCGTACAAAACTACCCTTCATCCACCTATTTGCTCTCAAATACCCCTGTCATCCACCAATTGACTCCCAAATACCCTTGTCATCCATCTTTGGGTCAAATATTGACCACTTTTACAAAAGATTATCTAAATAATTAAAATAATTTTTTAAATACGTGATGACCATCTATTGGTTACAATTTAATTACTTAAATTAATTTATGAACCTATCTATTACTACTTACACGCGACCTAAATTAATTACATCCGCCCCAAATTAACTACACCTGGCCTAAATTACATTTACCCCATCGATTAAAAAAATACACCCTTTATTATACCCAACATTTCACTTCATCTTTCAACCTTCTTCCCTAATAAATTCGCCTACAATTTCAAAAACACTACCTAAATACACACATGTATCACTATGTTTTAGAAGGGTCCTTTTTCTATAAAATGATATTTCTCCCATCAAAAGTCTCTTTGTGGTGAAGAGGGGTTTGACAGACTCGACTAGTCTATAAATAACTCAAAAACATGTAGATTTGAGATAACTATCACTACATGTCATTCGATCTTCTAGTTTTTCATTAGTTAGTTGTAATATCAATAACGAGATACTAAGCAGAAGTTAATAAAATAAATTTCAAATAACAATAAATCATATGATAAAAGAGAATTATATTTAAAAAGATCATATAATAGTTAATTTAATATAATCTAGAGATCCTAAATCTATAGAAATTTGAAACCTTTTCTTTTGAGAAAAGGGCAAGTATATATATATTTCTTTTAGTAGCTTTTATTGAAGATTCATAAGAGTTGACTTGACATGTATAAGTAATTTATTTAGAACCCAATATAAACTTATTTATTCTAAAATTCAGAATTCATAACTTATAGAGCTATTTATGGGATGATAAATAACACTATTAATATATAATTCAAATCTCACATTATTTCAAAGACTAGTTTTTTATTCGAGATTGTAGGCGAATATATTGGAGAAGAAGATTAGAAGAGGAACTACAATGTTTGCAATGAAGGGTATATTTATTTTAATCGGTGAAGTAAATGTAATTTGGAGTGGGTGTACTTAATTTGGATCAGGTGTAGTTAACTTGATCGAGTGTAGTTAATTTGGATTGGACATAATCAGTAATGAGTGAGTATGTAAATTAATTTAAGTAATTAAATTGTAACAATAGATAATCGCCACGTATTTAAAAAATTATTTGAATGATAATTCTCTATAAAAGTGGTTAATATTAGACCCAAAGGTGGATTGACAGGGTATTTTAGAGTCAGTAGGTGGATGACAGGGGTATTTAGGAGCCAGTAGATGGATGAAGAGTAATTTTGTACCATTTTCAATAGTTCAAGGGTATTTTAGGTCTTTTTTCTTCGTGTATTTTTAGTTGTTATGTTATATTTTCAAAAAATTGCTTTAATTAATTTTTAAAGTTAAATTAGATTATATCAATTCGATATTTTAAATAAAAAGTTTAGATATTTAAAAATGGTATAAATTTTTATTTTTTTTTTGAATTTTAATATGATGAAAAATACATCATAAATATTAGGGATAATGCATAAGTACCCCCTAGACTATGACCGAAATCCCAGAGACACACCTAAATTTAACTAGGGTCCTATAACCCCCCTGAACACATTTTTTTTGTATTTTTGTGCACCTTTTGTGCTGATGTGGCACGTTCAACCACCCAAGTTGGTTGTGTTTGTACTCACTCGTCCGCCACGTGTGTAAATGTTATTTTTTAATTAAAAAAAATTAAAAAATAATATTTTTTTCTTTAAAAAATAAAATTTTCAATTTTTTTTAAAAATAAATTTACTTTTTTAATCTTGTATTTTACGTTGTATCGAATTTTTTTTTAACCTACATTCATTGTTTTCTCTCTTTTATTTTTCTATTGATTTTATTTCTTTGTCTTTTGTTTTGATTTGATTTCAAATGTCTTATATTTAAAATAAGTTAATTTTGAACGGATATCAAAAAAAGTGAAGAAAATCAAATAAACATAAAAAATTTAAAACGTTAAAATTAAAGGACACTTTTAAATTATTTTTTAAAAAAAAATACACATAATATTTTTAAAATAATTAAAAGTGAAAAGAAATATTTTACAAAGAAAGAAATAAAAATAATTAAATATATATAAGTTTTATTGTCAATAAATATGTGTATTAACTAATTATAAAGTTTCCAATAAAAAAATGACATGTGTTCAATTTGTGCATTCATCACTTGCCTTCAAGAGAGTGTGCACACTCTGTATGCCATGTCAGTTTTTGTGGTGTATTTATTCCATTTTAAATTAGTTTAGGGGGTAATAAGACTCTAATTAAATTTAGGTGTGTCTCTGAGATTTCGGTCATAATCTAGAGAATACTTATACATTATCCCTAAAATATTAATCCTAATTCGTATTATTTGACTTTTATGACAATTAAAAATGCACAGAATAATAAACCATCCAAATGGGGACAAAAAGGGGAAAGCAGGGTCATGGAAAAAGGGCATCCATTATTGAGTTCGAGATCTGGTTGGAGCTCGGAGCTAGCTGTGGTTGCTGATCTGCAGAGGCTCGCCGGAGTTCATGGTTGTCGCTGTTGTTGTTACGCCGGTGGATTCGTGTCTGGTTCTATTCTCGGAAGAACAGGGGTTCGTTTGGTTGTTTATGGCGTTTGGGGTCTGGTTTGGGGATAAACTAAAGTCGACGGAGACAAAGAAAAAATGGGGGTAGGTGTCCGATGGTTCGTGGTTGCTCGTCGGCAGCGAAGCTTGAGGGAGATCTGTTGGTTACATGGGCTGGTTTTTGGTGGTGTAATGGTGTTGGAGTGGCTGGGTGTGAAGAAGGAAGGAGATCTGTTGTTATTTGTTATGTGTGAGAAAAGGTCCAAAATAGTCCTTAATTTTTAGGGTAAGACTCAAAATTATTTTTAATTTTTTACATAAAACATAAATAGTCCCTCATGTTTGCAATATTGATATACTTTTAGTTTTTCTTCAAAATTATCTTTTTTTTAATATTAATTTTATTTATAATTTATGTATGAAGTATTTAATCGTCATTTTATATATTTAATAAAAATAATACTTCATGTGAGAGATTGTGAGAAGAAAAATACTTTATTTTGTTTAGTAGAAATTGTATTGTAGGTAAAATCGAGAGGTTCATCACGACGATTTCACGTGCAATAGTATAATTTTTTATTTTCTTGCAATGTTTTTTAGATTAGCTGCAATAATATTTATACTGAACATACAAAGTGTTCTTCTTCTCACCTTTTCTCACATAGAATTATTATTTCTACTAAATATATAAAAAAACGAATTGACATTCCTTACATAAAATTATGAACAAAATTAATGTTAAAAAATAGGTAAAAGTTTAGGGAAAAACCAAAAATGCATCAATATTGCAAACATGAGAGACTATTAGTGTTCCATATGAAAACTTAAGGATGACTTTGAGTCTTAACCCAAAAAATGAGAGACTATTTTGAGTCTTCTCTTTTATTTGTGTCCAAAACTTTGGGTTAATTAAATATCTTGTGTATGTAATTTTGTGTTTCAAACATATTTTTAGATCATACTAAATATAATTAAATGAATACAAATATATATAATAAAGGTAACAAACGACATATAAAAAAAAGCGATTTAACAAAAAAATAAGAATTTAATGAAAGTAAAACAATATATACACAACAGCTTCTGAGAAAAATAATATTAGTCAAAATTAACTATTGAAAATTTTAATATTTTCATAAATAAGGATAAATATCAATAAGTTGTATTAAAATTATAAAAAATGTATTATAAACTATTTAATGAATAAAAAATTTAAAAATATTAACTTTAAAAAATATGAAGCAAAAAGTGGATGTCAACAAATGGGGAGACATCATTATTAAATTTAAAGTGTTTTCATTCTTTAATTTTAACTTCATTTTATTCTTATTCTCATTGAAAAATCATTCAATCAAAGTAGAAAAAATCGAACCAAACACCCACCTTTACTACTATATATATTAGCTACGAGAACTTATAATCTTTGAATTGTGAAGTTGAATAAAAATCATGTCCAAACTTTGTTCCCTTTTATTCCTCTTTGTTCTCCTTTCAATCCTTAGGTATGGAAACTGTCACGAATTTTCCAGAAAATTATCGAAGAAAGCAATGGGTTTAAAGAGAGAGAAACTCAGCCACCTTCACTTCTACTTCCATGACATAGTCAGTGGAAAAAACCCAACCACCGTGAAAATAGCAGAAGCCGCCGTGACCAACCGGTCAGCCACCGGATTTGGTTTAACAGCAATGATTGACGACCCTTTAACAGTTGGACCAGAAGCAAATTCCAAAATTGTTGGAAGAGCACAAGGAATGTATGCACAAGCTTCAATCAATGATATTAGTTTATTGATGGTACTTAACTTTGTTTTTGTTGAAGGAAAGTATAATGGGAGTAGCTTAAGTATTTTGGGACGGAATTCGGTGATGTCCATTGTTCGGGAGATGCCTATTGTCGGGGGAAGTGGGCTTTTCAGATTTGCTCGTGGTTATGTTCAGGCAAAGACTCATACTTTAGATTTCAAGACTGGTGATGCTGTTGTGGAATACAATGTCTATGTCTTCCATTATTGATTTTTTGCTTTTTTTTTTAATGATGTACCTTTTGGCTTTTGTGTTGGAGTGCGTCTTTTTTCATGGAATATTGAAAAGAAATAGTAAGTTTATTTGGCATATTTGTATTGGCATGTGCATGGACCACTTTGAAAATAGGAAAATGAAGATTACTTTATTTCCTATTAACAGAAACGAAGTTGAATAGTTTTACTTTACAGTGAAGCGGTCTTTTATATCTAAGGATTGAATTTGAAAATTTTGATAAATGAAAGAAATAGTTTTATTCATTGCATCATATTCTTGTGTGTTACTATCACTAAAAACCCTTTAAAACACACAAAACACTTCCTTTTATTGAAATTTTTATTATTTACTCTGTTCAAATTTATGTGACACCTTTTGATTTTATATGACGTTTAACAAGATTTTGTTTAAAAGAAAACTTGTGATCTAAAAAGATCTTTAGATATTTGTGTGGTTGTAATAAAGGAAAATTAAAAAAAAAAAATTGTTTTGTGAAATTCTTTTTTTTTTTAAAACTAAAAGACGGAGAGAGCATATTAATTATGAGTGACTTCATTATTTGTTTTATATGTACATTACTTATTAGAGTGATAACTTTAATATAAAGCGGAATGACCTGGGAGACCCTTATACTTGACTCGAATTATCAACTGGACCCTTCTACTCACGATATTGCCAACTGAACACTTAAACTCAATGAAACACAATCTTTTGTAGACACTTAAAATATTGTGTTTCATTGAGTTTAAGTGTTCAATTGGCAAAGTCATGAGTAGAAGGGTCTAGTTGACAATCCGAGCTAATTATAAGGGTCTCCTAGGTCATTCCGTCTTAATATAATGACATATGTTGGCTATATTTTTCCTCAAAATTCTTTTTTAAGTGAGAAATTTTCTGTGGTTAAATTAAAATATGATTCCTTTTCAAATTTCGCTTTATTTTAGTGCTTAAATATTTTTTATTAAAAATCTAAATTAAATATTTTGATTTTTATCTCATTTTAATAAGTTTATTTTAAACTATTAGAAAACTACAAAATTAGAGTCCCATTTTAAGACAAAATTGTTTTTTTCTCTTCATTTTAACAAAGAAAGAAAGATTTACAAAAAAATATGTCTTCTTTTAATTTAGATTTTGATAAATAAACTAATGATTTTAGTATATCTATTAGTTGCATTTTATTTTTGGGTTAATCATTTAACTTTTCTATATTTTATTAACATAAAATAATTAATTTCTATATTTATCATTATTTATATTGTTACCTTTCAAAAACAAAAACCAATAAACAAATAAATATAAAAAAATAATTATAAACAAAGACTAAACTACCTAAAACACTAACCTGCACTACCATCCTCACTAACACCACAATACTCACCTGACACACTCTAACACACACACACACAAAAAGAAGAAGGGAAAAAGGACAAATATACCCCAAACTATCATAAATGGTGTTTAAATAGGAAAAATTGTATAAAGTAACAAATTATTTGTAACGAGCGCGTTCCGTCGTTATAGAAAAGCCAACGGAGAAAATTTTTGGGTCGGAATTTTTTTTCGTAGTAACTTGGAATTTCTCAACCTAGTCCAGATTTGGACGAAATCGGAGTCATTAAAGTCTAGAGAAATCTGGTAGCAGTTGGGTGATCTATTTATGATTTTGATCACATGAGTAGATAGATAAGTCGTTAAGAAATCCCTATGACTTTACGGAATTGAATTCGGGTGAGTAGAACTCCCGAAATTGATCTTAGCATGAACAGATAGTTTTTGAGTGTCGTTGGTTGAAGGCGTATTGTGAAATGGGGATTTTGGAATTCTTTAAATAGCTCACTGTTTCGTGCAAGCCGCTTTGGCGGTGAATTTGGTCGCCAGGACGGAGCCGCTGTAGCTGGGTGAGGACCGCTGTGGCGGGCCCGACGCGACTTAAAGTCATAAATAAACCCCAAAAACATTTTATTCTGCAATTTTTGAACTTGAGAGCTAATGAACGATCCCATGAGACTTCTTGACAGTTTTCCACCATCTTTGAGGCTAAAGTTAAGGTTTTAACTCCCCGAATCCATTTTTCAATCCGTAGAACATAATGTAATGGGTAATTATCGATGGGGGAGTGTTTTGATCTAGAAACTATGGTGGGAAAAGCCCTAATTTGGGTTGTGGGATCATGGGTATGATCTAGGGTTGTTAGAATTGTTAGTAATCTGGGTAATTAGTGATTGTTTATTGATTCCCATATTATATTGATTGTTTGTAGACCAAGAACAAGCGGAACGAATCCGGAAAGGGAAGAATCAAGTTTCTTAGGGTTTCTAGCTTGTTTTGAGGTAGGTGATGGTTGTGATTCTATGATTGTGTGATGTTTGTTTGTTCTTACTTCATTATGATACATGTTTGTATGTGAATGTTGCATTATTGATCACATTAATTGTAAATGAGGATATATGAATGATGAATGCCATGAATCATGACTTAATTGTATGATTATGAGAATGTACTTTGTTATTGTGATTGTGGCTTGTTAAATGGATCGGGTGTTGCGTTCTGACATACTAACTTGGATCGGTTGCCACGTTTTGACATAATTATGGGATCGGTTGCCATGTTCTGGCATAATCATTGGATCGGGTACCACGTTCCGGTATGCTAACAGTTTGAGTTTGGGTTCCATGCGAGGGCCAATAATTTGATATAATTGTGTATCTTGAGAATTGTGAAACTGTTTGTTGTTCATAAATGTTGATGATATTGTATATGTTCGATATATGCATGTAATTATATTGTTGTATTGACTTATGTATGTTACACTTAGTGGGATACCTGCATGATCCTACCAGTACACTGTGGTTGTGTACTGATATTGCATTTGTTCTTTCTTTCTTGAGTACATGGCATCTTCAGGCGGCTATTGACTGACCTCACTTAGAAGATCAGTGATCGCTTCGAATTCAAGGGTGAACTAGTTCTTCCCGGCTGCCATGAGTTCTCTTTCTGTCTATGTCCACATTTCGGACTTAGACTTTTCTAGTTAGTTGTTAGTTCATTATATCGGGGTTGTATCCCTTCTTGTTTAGACTTGTTGAACTTTATGTGTTTTGATACATTGACTTTCAAGTTCTAGGTGTATTTTCTACATTGTTTAGTTGTTAGATCTCTTGGAAGTTTATGGAAATTTCAGTCTTTAGCCATTTAACTTGCTTTCGTAACTTAAATGCTTTAGTTGCTTGGTTTGGATTGTAGTAGTGGTTCTCTCATCGGAGGGTTAGCGTGGGTGCCAATCACGACGGTCTGGGTCGTGACATAGTTGGTATCAGAGTCTAGGTTCGTTGATCTCGATGTACCAAAATAAGTCTAGTAGAGTCTTGCGGAACGGTACATGGACGCCTTTACTTTTCTTCGAGAGGCTTAGGACTTTAGGAAATCTCTCTATTTTCTCTTGTCTCCTTTCGTGCTATAACTTGATTCCAATTGGTATCTGGAGATTCAAATTGGTATCTAACCTCCTTTACTCTTCTGTCCACAAATGGTTAACACTAGATTCAATTGCATCAGGCCCGTAGCTCCCGTTAATGCTCCAGCTGAGGAATCTGCAGCGAGAGGTCACGGTCGAGGCTGAGGTAGAGGAAGAGCTAGGGGTAGAGGCCGAGGAAGAGTGGCGCCTACTAGAGATGGGGTACCGGTAAAAAATGCTCCCTAAAATGAGGCCCCTCCCGTACATCATAAAGATATAGAAAATGATATTGAGGTTGAAAATGTTGAGGAGGTTGGACAAGAGGAAGAGGTGCAGGCTGAAACGACATGTATTCCTCCTTTGGACCCAGTGTTAGCTAAGCAAATCATGTCATTCCTGAAAGGGTTAGTTGGTCCTGGAGTGCTTCCCTCTGTTCAAGCAACTTAAGCTCATACTAATCCTCCTGTTGCTAGCACTGCGCCCAAGGTGGGTGGGACTGGAGGTAATGATGCTTTTTTTCATCCTTTGTTGGGTTCTATTATGACTGGTAATGAGCATGAGATGTTGACTAAGTTTTTAAAGCTAAAGCCTCCTGTATTTCTTGGTTCTGAGAATGAGGATACTTATGAGTTTATCTTAGACTGCTATGAGAGGCTTCATAAGTTGGGAATTATCCATTAGGATGGGGTTGAGTTCGTGACTTTTCAGCTTCAAGGTGAGGCTAAGCAGTGGTGGAGAGCTTATATGGAATGTAGATCTTCAACTTTACCTCCACTTACTTGGACCCAATTTCATGCGCTGTTTCAAAAGAAATATGTGCCTAGGACTTTGAGAGATCGCAAGAAGGATGAGTTTATGGCGTTGGAGCAAGGTGGTATGTCTGTGGCTGCTTATGAGGCCAAGTTTCATGTTTTGTCTAGATATGCTACTTATTGGTGACTACTGAGGAGGAGAGAATCCGTTTATTTATTAGGGGACTAAATTATGAGTTGCATGTATTATCTGTTCATATGACCTCTGTAGGGAGGAGCTTTAATGAGGTAACATACTTTGTGAAGAAAGTAGAGGGGGTGAGGCGAGACGGTTAAACTAAGGCATTGGCAAAAAGGGCCAAGAACTCGGGTAATTTTTAAGGTTCTTATTCCAGGGGGTCCAGAAGACTAACGCTTGCAGCCAAGCCAATTCAGTCCGCTATGCCCGCCTCTACATGTAACTACTCAGGAGCTCCACCTCATAATTTGATTCAGGATAGCCAGGGAGTCGCGCATTCGACGGGCGGCAGACCATCTTTTGATCGTACTTATTACAACTGTGGAGAGCCTGGGAATATGAGGAGAGATTGTCCCCACCCACGTGTGTTTGAGTCTGCGCAACATCAGACTAGAGATGTGGTACCCGCGGGAAATGGTAATAATGGTCGAGGCGTCCACAAGGTAGATGATGAGGTAATCAGCGAGGCCATGGAGGTAGAGGAAATGGTAACACAGGCAAGAGTAACGTGCAACCAGGCAGGGAAGTAGCTTGTCAAGATGATAGGGCTCAGTCTTATGCCTTTTTGGGCAAAAATGAGGCAGATGCGCCTGACGCAGTGATCACATGTACTATTCTTGTCTGTGACCGGATGGCTAATGTGTTATTTGATCCGGGTTCTACTTATTCATATGTACTCGTGCGAGTTCTACTATAATTTGCTATGATTTGATAAGGGATTTATTCATCCTAGTGCTTCCCCATGGGGTGCTCCAGTATTGTTTGTTAAGAAAAATGATAGTAGTATAATAATGTGTATAGATTACCGTCAATTGAATAGAGTCACTATTCGAAACAAGTATCATTTGCCTCAAATAAATGATCTTTTTGACCAATTGCAAGGTGCATCAGTTTTCTCTTTAGATTGATTCAGGGTCTGGCTACCATCAGTTGAAAATTAGGTATGAGGATGTGCCCAAGACGACGTTTAGAACCCGCTATGGGCACTATTATTTTCTAGTTATGTCTTTTGGTTTGACTAATGCGCCAACAACTTTTATGAGTTTGATGAATGGGGTGTTCAAGCCATTTCTTGATTCATTCGTCATAGTCTTTATTGATGATATTTTGGTCTATTCGAAAAGTGAGGAAGAGCATGTCGACCATCTTCGTATTGTTCTGGGTGTTGTTGGGGAACAAAAGTTATACGTGAAATTCTCTAAGTGTGAATTTTGGTTTACTTCGGTTGCATTTTTGGGGAATATAGTTTTAAAAGAAGGGGTAATGGTAGATCCTCAAAAGATTGAGGCGGTTAAGAATTGGGTTCGGCCTAGCTCTGTGATGGAAGTTTGGAGTTTTGTGGGGCTCGCTAGCTACTATTGTCGATTTGTGAAGAACTTTGCTTCTATTGCCACTCACTTGACTAATTTGACCGAAAAGAAGATATCATTTGAATGGACTGAAAAATGTTAGGAGAGCTTTCAAAAGCTCAAGACTCTTTTGACCACCGCACCTATTCTAGCACTATCGATTGAAGGTAAATATTTTATTATTTATTGTGATGCTTCACATTCTGGTTTGGGTGCTGTGTTGATGCATGATAAGAATGTTATAGCTTATGCATCACGTCAATTGAAGGTGAATGAGAGAAATTACCCAACACATGATTTGGAGTTGGCAGCGGTAGTGTTTGCTCTTAAGATCTGGCGACATTACCTCTATGGGGTTAAGTGTGAAATGTTTACTGATCATCGTAGTTTGCAGCATGTGTTCACTCAAAAGGATCTGAATTTGAGACAACGAAGGTGGATGGAGTTACTTAAAGATTATGATGTGACCATTCAATACCATTTGGGTAAGGCTAATATTGTGGTGGACGCTTTGAATAGAAATACGGTGAGTATGGGTAGTCTACCTTGCTTGAGTGTAACCAACCGTCCTTTGGCTAAGGAAATCCAGACCTTAGAGTCTAAGTTCATGCAGTTGGGCATCTCAGAAAGAGGTGGGGTGTTAGCTAGTACTGAAGTGAGGGCCACGTTCTTTGAAGAGATCAAGTCCAAACAGTTTGAGGATGAGAATTTGGAGGAGCTTAGAAAGAACACTGTGATTAGTAAGGCACCAGAGACCACTCTTGATGCGGAAGGTATGCTCAATTTTAAAGGAACAATATGTGTTCCTAGAGTAGATGACTTGATTTAGAAATTGTTGGCAAAGTCTCATGGTTCTCGATATTCCATTCATCCAGGTGTGACCAAGATGTATCGAGATTTGAAGCGAATTTATTGGTGGCCGGGCATAAAGAAGGATATAGCGGAGTTTGTGGCTAAGTGTCAAAATTTCCAACAAGTGAAGTATGAACATCAAAGGCCTGTAGGTTTGCTTCAAAGAATACCAATTCCGAAATGGAAGTGGGAAATGATAGCCATGGATTTTGTGGTTGGTCTTCCCAAAACTTTGGGGAAGTTTGATTCTATTTGGGTAGTGGTTGATAGATTGACTAAGTCAGCCCATTTTATTCTGGTAAGAATAGATTATAATGCGAACAATTGGCTAAGGTGTATGTGAAGGAGATAATGAGGCTGCATGGGGTGGCTCTCTCTATCATCGAATTGGGCGCACACCTCACTTTTAGTACCTCCTTCCATCCACAGATGAACGGGCAGTCGGAGAGGACTATTCAAGTGTTAGAAGACATGTTGAGGGCATGTGTGATTGATTTTGAAGGGCATTGGGATAAGTTCTTACCTTTGTGTGAGTTCTCTTATAATAATAATTATCACTCCAGCATTGATATGGCACCATTTGAGGCATTATATGGGAGGGGATGTAGATCACCTATAGGATGGTTCGAGGCTGGAGATGTGAAACCTTTAGGGGTTGATTTAGTGAAGGATGCTCAAGATAAGGTGAAGAGTATCCAAACTAAACTTTTAGCAGCCCAGAGTAGACAGAAGAAGTATGCAGATGATAAGGTAAGAGACATGGCGTTTCAAACTGGTGAGAATGTTCTTCTTAAGGTATCACCCATGAAAGGGGTGATGAGATTTGGCAAGAAAGACAAGCTAAGTCTGCGATACATTGGTCCCTTTGAGATTCTTGATTGTGTAGGATCAATAGCATATAAATTGGCTTTGCCTCCTAATTTATCAGGAGTTCATCCGGTATTTCATGTGTCTATGTTGAAGAGATATCAGGGTGATGGGGATTATATAATTAAGTGGGACTCAATTGTGTTAGACAAGGACCTTCAATATAAGGAGGAACCGGTTGCAATTCTTGATCGTGATGTACGTAAGTTGACGACCAAGGAGATTAAGTCCGTGAAATTTCAATGAAAGCATCGTCCAGTTAAGGAAGCTACTTAGGAAACCGAGAAAGACATGCGAGACAAATATCCCCAATTGTTCATCGATTTAGGTACTACTCCATTCCTTCCTTAGCTTATTTTTCCTAAGTTTGTCACTTGGAGACGAGTGATGGGTAAATTGGTATCTATTGTAACTACCGGGTTCTGTCGTTATAGAAAAGACAATGGGGAAATTTTTTGGGTCGGAAAACTTTTTCGTAATAACTTGGAATTTCTCAACCTAGTCCAGATTTGGCAAAATTGGAGTCATTAAAGTCTAGAGAAATCTGGTAGCAGTTGGGTGATCTATTTATGATTTCAATCACATGAGTAGATAGATAAGTCATTAGGAAATCCGTAAGACTTTACGAAATTGAATTCGGATGAGTAGAACTCCCGAAATTGATCTTAGCATGTACAAGTAGTTTCTGAGTGTCGTTGGTTGAAGGCGTGTGATGAGTCCACGATTTGGACTCATTTAGGGATTTATTTTAATATATTTAGTGTCCTTAAATACATATTTTGTGCCTATAACTGATGTAAATCCTTGATTTTCAGGTATTTGGATTGAGGAACAAAACATGGAAACTAATGAGAAAAAGGAACAAGGAAGCTGAAAGAACGAAGATAAGAAGGCTTGAGGATCGCGTAAACCATTAGGCGAGTCGCCAAATGACTATGGTCTCGCCTAATGTTTCAGTGTGCCAAGCCTTGAAGGAGAAAATCAAGTCGGCGATAGAAAGAAGCAGTCGATGAGTCGCCGAATGGTTCCGCGATGTAGTGCTATATCGCCCAAAGTTACAGAGCTTGAAGTTGCTGAAGGCCAAAGCAAAAAGGCGATGGAATTGACGAAATGGCGGATCGCCGAGTGGATCGGTGATCCCGACTTATTACGTCGAATGGTCCTTCGCATCACATTTTTGGGTGACTATAAATACGTTTTTAAATTCTTAGTTTAGCATGCAGTTTAGAATTTATCATTGATATTGTTCAGTTTTCAAGTTTGAGAGCTGAGAATTGAGTTTAGAGACATTTTTCCTTAGCTTTGAAGATTTGAAGATTTCCATATCTAAGAAATTGGAAGTGGGTGTTGAAGATTCTTCATCTTAGACCTTTGTAAAGATTATATCAATCTTACCCAGTTGATGGAAACACAATTTGGTAACGATTTTTACCTTTTTATGATGTCTAGCTAAAACCTCAATTCTTGGGGTGGGATTATGGGTTGATTTAGCTGCTGGGTATTGTTAATTGATAGTCTAAATACTGTTTAAAAGTTATTTCATTTAGTAATTGTGGCTTAATCTAAAGGGTTGTAGTTGCAAATGCAACTCTACCTTCATATTTTTGGCTTACTCGAGAGAGATGTTTTAAAATCAAGATTACTGAATTGATGGTGTGTGGGTATTGAGTTGTCATGGGTTCAGCTCGAGAGAGTGAACCCTAAACCCTTTTCCATACATTCAGCTCAAGAGAATGAATGGACTAAAGCGTAGGCTGCTCTTAATTGCTGCTTATTGGTGTTCGAGAGAAACTAATTTGATTTGGGGTAAATTGTTCGAGAGAAAGTTTTCCCCACTAAAGTCTAACTTATTCACTAATTTACAGCTATTCACTATTAATTGCAATTACCCAATTATCTACCTTAGCCCATAATCCAATCACGTTCCAAGAATCCCGTCTCTATATTTGTTATTTTAGTATTATTTACTGTTGTAGCTGATAGTTGAAAACAAATCCCCCTGTTATTTGACACTTGTGTCACCCCATATTTGAACCATGTTATTATTCGTAAATATTTTTAGCTATGATTGATTTGAGCATATTCTTACTTGCCTATTGATTCTCAATTACAAACCACTGTTTTATTTAAAAAATATAATAATTTAGACTGGTTTTAAGAGTCGCCACTTAATTTTTAAGAAAAATCAAGAAAACTACTTTTTCAAAAGATCAAAACAAAAATCTAATAAAAATATTCAAAGGGGTTCGGGGTTCATATTAGTATTTCGGGAAGGATTTGAAAGCACCCAAAATGCCCGCTAATAGGGGATTTTCCGACAATTAACTATTTGGCTAAACGATTTTAAAGATACAAGCATACTTGAATATGTCGTAAAAATAAATAATTTTTAAAACTTGAAATTACTTTTACGGGGAAGGGAACTATTGGAGAAATATTACTTAAGTAAATAACTTGTAAATATTCTAAAGGAGGGTGAAGTAGGAAATAGATAACCTTATTTAATCTTAGGAAAATATAAGTATTAATTCAAAATAGTTTCCTTTGGGGAATTGAATTTTTGAAACCTTAAAATCAATCTTAACAAATAAACATGTAATAGCAGTTAGATAGATAGGAAATTTTTTTTGGGCCCAAGTCTGGATCTATCCGCCTTGGCCAACACTTGGACCTAAATTCAGCTTTGGGCCTATGGCCCATTCGCACCTGTCCTAAGATAAGCTAATTTCTCCGTTGGGCTTTAGGCCCACCTCTTGCATTTGGTACCTGTCCTAATAACTAACACATAATAATAATAATAGAAGTAAAAGGGCTTAAGCCCAAACATAACAAAATATATTTTTTTAAAATAAGGAGCAGGCCTTTTGAGCCCATTTTCGTGACTGTATACAGTGTATACCGCTGTTGTATATCACTGTATATTCTGCATGTTTTATGTGTACTGTTGTATACTGAGTGTATACAACCTTTAATTTCGCTCCAAACACTTGCATTCTCCATTTTCCAACCCTGTACTTCGGTTTAGACTTGAGAAGAATAAGATTTGAGCCTCCTTGGCTCAAGATGAAATGCACAGGAGTAAATGAAAGAGTCCAATGGACTCACTCACGAGTTCATGCAAGAAAAATGAAAGAGAGAATAATTAGTACATGACTAAAAGTAAACTGATTCAAATATAATTATCAACCAAATTAAACAAACAATTTTTATTTTATTTAAACACAATGAGGTCTCCACAGTGAAGGAATAAAGAGACAATTCTCAATCAATCACTTTAAAAGCTAAACATTTCTATCCCTTGAAGTTAATAAGAGATGGCAATATAGATAACAAAATATCATAACAAACTTTAACACTTAGGCATGCATTCAAAATAAGCAAACAATATATTGATTTGAGTATGAACAGACCAACTGAAATTTTGTCAAACTCTAACTCTAAATAACCACTTTTAATTAACAACGACTCAATTCCTACAAGGAAACTAGCAATGCAGAACAAGTAATCATTCACAATATTTCTAAGACACTATCACCTTGACATTCTAACGCAACAAATGAAATTAATCACTTACGGAGGGATCAAATTTTAGGTAAAAAGTAGGCAAACAGTGATGAAAGCTATTTTTATGTTATTGAACATGCTACTTAGGAGATTTCTTAATCAAATTAGTAGCCAAATGAGACAAGAAACATATGATATGCTTAGAAATAAAGGGCAACAAACATATTATCTTTTTTTTTTAACCTCATTTCGAAAATCGAAGCAGCCCAATGTATAAAGGAAAAAGACACATTCAGAGACGAGCTAACAGTAAACAAGGGAGCCAAATCCAAACAAGATTATTGTGGACCACCAATATAACTACTAGCTGAAATACACAAGACAAAGAAGACATTTTAATTGCAAGAACAAAGATAGATTCTACAAAATTAGGCAAACATATGGAAGTTCAAACCACAGAGAAGACAACCAAGAGCATAAACGAACAGTGGAGAAGTCGAATTGTGCTGCTAATGCACTCAAAGTAATGAACATAAAACTATTTTGAACAAAATGGAACAGTGAAGGAACATGACTACACGACTAACATTATCAAACCAAAAATTAAATAAATATCAAACTATTCAATGCGAAAAAATGAGGCAAGGATTTAACTAGTCCTAAGGTACTCTATAAACCAACAGACCCGAAAGATGGACACCTTAATCACCCAAAGAGACTTCATCAAAGACTACATATGATTATTCCCCATAAATCAGAAGAAAAGCTACATTGAGGGAGAAATAATAAGACGAGGATATTACCTTTTCCGGTGCAGCGACGGAGACGGCAACAAGCGAGAAATTGACTTCCACCATCGACTTTAAACCTCCACGAACTCGGAAGAGCAACGAAGAGAGTAAGGGAGTGAAACTGAGTTCGAAATCGATCCCACTCTTTGTTCTCGAGTGTAATTCTTTCCGATTTCTGCATCTAGTTCTCGCTTCTTTTCTTTCGCAAACTAAATTCTCTGTAGCATTTTCTACTAAAAAATGCCAACCGCTAACAATGAAGAATAAAAAGAGTTTATATAGGAGGAAACTAGGGCAGATTTATGGGGGGGGGGAAGAAGAGGAATTGGATGGAATCCAAAATTTGAAATACGGATTCCAAGGTCGAACAACTGGAAACAGTACCATTCTCAACGGAGTGAGAATGGTATCCGTTCGATTTCGAGCAAAGGACAAATGAGGTGTGAGATCGCTCCACTTGGCTGTGAAGGATGAATATCCTTGCACAACTCGCATATGGAAATGATAAGGGTGAGCGGGAGATGGACGCGCGCTGGTTTGGACTCGATTCGGGTCGCGATTGCTGGGCTGTTTAGAGTTTCTGGGTTTGGGAATTTTCTGGGTTTTCGTCTGGTTTGGTTCGCAGCTGGAAGAAGAACGTGTGCAAGGGTCATATGGGTCTGTTATGGTATTGCTGAAAATTTGGAAAAGAATATGGGCTGGGAATTGAGGTATTGGGCCGGTTGGGCTGAGAGAATTGGGAATGGGTCCAAGTTAATTGCAATTGGTCCATTGAATTATGAACATAACCAAATTGAATTTCCTTAGAAAACTCAACTAAGAAATAAGTAAGACGAATTAATGTAATTAACCAACGATCTTTCTAATCTTAACGAAATAAAATAGTTAACTCAAGTATAAACTGAATAATTTAAAATATAAACTATTATATAACTAAACTAATTAAATAGATATTTAATTAAAACAAAATCTTTTTTTAGACAATTTTTGAATAATCATTAAATATACTAATTATATACATAATTATGTAAAACATATATATTATCTAAAGATTATAAAAAATGATAAAACTATTTTAATTAACTTGCAAACTATATTTTTATTTTGAAATTTTATAAAGCTAATTATTTTAAATCGTTTGAAATTAAAGAAGCTCGACGATTAATATATATTGTGGAAGTCCAAAATTGGGTGTCAACAACCACTCCCTGTAGGATTCGACCCCAACTCACTTAGTTGGGTTATATTATTGACTAACGATCGTTGGCACTTAGTATTTGATGAAGTGTCCTGATATGTGAAATCGGCGTGTTGTGAAATGGGGGGTTTTGAAATTCTTTAAATAACTCACTGTTTCGTGCAAGCCGCTTTGGCGGTGATTTTGATCGCCAAGGCGGGGCCGTTGTAGCGGGGTGAGGAACGCTGTGGCAGGCCCGACGTGACTTAAAGTCGTAAATAAACCCTAAAAATATTTTGTTCTGCAATTTTTAAATTTGAGAGCTAAGGAACGAACCCAGAAGACTTCTTGACAATTTTCCATCATCTTTGAGGCTAAAGGTAAGATTTTAACTATCAAAATCCATTTTTCAATCCGTGGAACGTAATTTAATGAGTAATTATTGATGGAAGAGGGTATTTGTCACGCCCCGAAATAGGGGCGTAACTGGCACTCGATACCCTAATACATCGAGTTACCCATTGAAACATACTAACTAAACCAAACTTGTGAGACAAAAATATTGGGCAGCACAACCTCTTAAAAAGTGAAGCCTGGACCTAGAGGTCATGACCTGAAAGAGAATAACCATACAAACAATGGTAGACAAACCAAAAAAATAAAGATGTACTATCTAGCCAACGAGGCCACAACTGAAAACATACCTACTTACACAAAAAAGAAAATCCAGAATATTGTGTCCACAATAGCCTCTATGTGTGACATAAGCACTGTCGGGACAAGGCCCCAACTATACCGAAACTGTACAACAAAAGTAAACATCCTCTGATAGCCCCATGATAAGATGGAGCTTACCAACTCACAGCTGAACCTGAATCCTAGCGGGTGGGTCGATTAGAGTCCCTGCATGTACCTGCTCGCACAAAACAAAAAGCAGCATCCTTAGGCAAAGGGACGTCATAACGAATAAAAATGTACTGGTATGTAAAGCGAAAAGTAAAATCGTAAACATTTACTGTAAAAGGATAATAGAGATACCACATGAACTGAAATATAAATAATCTCCATGGCTGACATTTAGCCACCCCTACTACTTAAATATGCATGGTATGCTCGTATAATCGTATGTCGTGAATACATACATATGTATATATATATATATATATATATATAGATGCAAATGCATGACATACCCAACCAAATGCTAGCAATGGTGGTGCTTTCCGGTAGCGAACCGACATCATATTCGCC
The DNA here is from genome assembly GCA_029582725.1 of Solanum chiquidenum. Classification (NCBI taxonomy): domain Eukaryota; kingdom Viridiplantae; phylum Streptophyta; class Magnoliopsida; order Solanales; family Solanaceae; genus Solanum; species Solanum chiquidenum. Next base: position 27,581 of record JAJOOS010004576.1, read on the forward strand.
AACTTGTGGCCATCTGTGTCTCATACGTATAAATATAGGCAATAGGCCCCATACCTACCGATTATAGCTCGGGAGTAGAATGCATAGCATGTCATGTCATGGATTTATAACACCTTTGAGTTACTGTTGTCATGTTGCCAATCTTGGCCCATTTGTAGTCTTGTTCTCATAACCCCATAATAACTTTCATATAACATATAACAATCTCATGGAACTTGATATGTTCTTCCAAATAAGCTTGAAAAGTTAACTCGAATTTTATAAGGATAACCTAACCTTGTTGATAT